>LVTN01003384.1:0-15268 GCA_001649415.1 Musa itinerans
CCATAGGATCCAATAATTTAGGGGCATATTGTTTATCCAATAAGATGGGGGCTCCAACAGATATCTCATATCTGAACCTATACTCGTCGCAACGCCTACCATATGTGTGTGACCCTCTAGGCCCAATATCGAGCTAGCTATGAGTCATACATGTTAGAACTCCTTCTGGCTTAGTGAATTATTATCTCCATAATAATTTACTCGACTCATCGATTGCGGACATACTAGGCTACTATGCCGTAATCCCCAGATGATACAGGGGAATCCAATCCTTTGGACCTATCTATCCTCGGTTACTATGTACCTACAGTCCCTCATCCATCTAATATCCTAGAGACTGTATATCGGGCATCGTGTTGTCAGGCCCATATAGTTTCTACATGAGTCTCACTCTAATCGGATTCTCCCGGAGCACTCTTTCTCTCTCAATCCGAATGACCCTAGCTAGGGATTTGTCTGAGTAAGAACATATAAGATATTCCTCTTATGACACTGAGTGTGAATGATCCTCTATCGATACTCAATAGCCCTTGTAAGTGTTGAATCTCGGATTTTGATGATGAAACTAATTGATTGTGTTTAGATGTTTAACTGCATTTTGAGTGATGCGGGTCTACTCGATCAGGATTAGACAGTTGACGTAGGAGGAATTGACGTTGCGCCGGAGGAGATCATGTCAGGATATTGGACGATAGAAGGCTTCGGACGTTGGGCATCGGGCCAAGGAGAGCGGAATTGTGCTAAGGATATCAGGGTTGCGGAGGTCAACCGCCGATTGGGCAACAAGCCGCAAGAGAGGACGATGTGCTGAAGAATCGGACGAAGCACCAACCAATGATGTGCCAAGCAACAGAATGTCAATTCGCGTTGTAATAATTGTCTAGATCGGAGTAGAGTTTTGGCTTGTGTGTGCAGGATTAACTACAATAACGATGAAGACATAAAGCGAAACAAAGTGCCAGAGTTAAGCGCGAAGGATTCGTTGCGAGTTCGAGAGTTCGAAAGAAGTCTGAAGGTTCATCGAGAATGCTGCCAGAACTAGCCGAGAATAAGTAGGGAGCTTGTCGAAGGGTTTTTCGGAAGCTCGCCGAAAGGTTCGTTGGAAGTTCACGGAGCTCGCCGAGAAAGATTGGAGCTTGCCGAAGAAGCTTGTCAGAACTCGCTAAGATCAAATCGTGAAGTCTAGGAGCTTGCCGGGAAATGAAATGCAATCTTCTATCTTATTGATTTTTCAATAAATCTATGCTTGTCATATATGAATTTATTGAATGTAATTTTGAGGATGATTTCGAATTTGACAAATGCTTGATTCGTATTTACGACATAAGACACATTTTAAATATGAATCATGTTCAATGCTCAATCATGTTATATCTTCCTTCATTCATTTTGTTCTCCTAGATTTATTTACTAAAGAGGAGAATCTTTCAAATGAATAAAATGATACAAATGAATCACTTATCGATATATCTTTTTGAAACATCTTTTTAATGTGATGTTGATAATTTGAGATGCCTATTGGAATTCATGACATGAGATAATTGAATCTTTGACTTACTATTTATATGGCTTGAAAATAGATGTTTAAAATCTTGTTTGATGAGTTGTTTTATAAGATTTTGCCTTTACATCTTGAACTTTCATGCTTATCTTAATTTGGCATATAAAGACTAAGGCATGCTTAGATGAAAAAGAATCACTTAAAAAATAATTTTCCCATCTTATCGAGATTAATGATTTCATGATATTTTGTGAATCTCGAAATTGATTTTGATGACTTGATTATGAGTTTCAAGTTAACGATTTGATTTGAATGAGTTTTATCTAAATTATAATCTTAATCTTGCAAAATTGGAATCACATATAATATCTTTTGGTATTCATGAATTGATACTCACAATATGAAAGTATTAGTATTCATGACTTGAATTTGATTGAAACATTGCATGCTTAAATTAATCATTCTCCTATGTTTCAAAAATTCTTTAAATGCCTTATGTGATTATTAAAAATTAATTTGCTTTATGATGAATCACGAATTACGACTTGTTCTATAATATTATTATATTCTTATCATGATCCTTGGTTGTATAATTCTTTTGCTTTATTAAAAAGATTTGTCGAATGAATCATGTCCTTAAATTTTCTTAATATCATGACATGATTTTGTAATATGGCTTGTATAATGATTAAAATTTTTAGCCATTGATTTCTCCCTTCTTTTCGGCAATGACATAGGGGGAGCAAATTTTGCTAGCTTTTTAGCTAGCTTGCATACTTCAAGAAGAAGGAAAAGTGCTATCTCGTAAATCTCAAAAGAAGCAATATGTGTCAAGTTACACATTTTGAAAAGAGGCAAAATAGTCCATATTGCACTTTGCAACAGAAGCAAAATTGCTAGCTCAATCATTACAAAGGAAGCAAAAATTTGCTAGCTTGAAACTTGAATATTTCAAGAAATTTGGTAAGAGAGGGGGTTGACTTAAAAAAACTGCTAGCTTGCATGTTTTAAAAATATTGTAAAATTTGCTAGCTTGTATGTTGTAGAAATTGCTATCATATTACCTTGCATATCTATGATGATAGCAAAATTGCATAATGATAAAACTAGGAGATTATGTTAATTATGCAATGTTGGTATCCAATGTTGAACTTGGATATTTCAAAAACTTGCAACTTGCATATTGCAATAGGAAGCAAGAATCATTGGCCTACACAAGAAAGCTATTTTGCATTTGCTTTCGAAATTTTTGCTAGCTTATATATTGTGAAACTTACATATCGTAAAAATTACTAGCTTGTAGTCTAAAAGAGAAGCAAAAAGTGACTGGCGCAACAGTCGCCAATGTGCTATCTTGCCTATCTTAAGAGGCAAAAATGCTAACTTGCACATCTAGCAAAACTTGACAAATTTGCATATTTCAAGAAGCAAGAGTTGCTTTCTTGAACATCTCAATATTGCTAGCTTGCATGATGTAGAACTTGCTATCTTGAACATTACCAAAAGAGCTATCTTGTATGCTGTAAAACTTGCATATCTAAAACTTGATAGCTTGAATGTCCTAAGCATAATGCATTACTTGCTAAATTTTCTAGCTTCAAGATTGCATGATGATAAAATTTGATACTATCTTTATTATGCAATGATTTGAACTTTTTAATAACATATAAGAGTTGGAACTTCTCCTTTTTGTTGATGACATAGGGGGAGAAGTATATTGATGACTTCATGCATTAATTAAATATTTTATATATATTTGCATGATGGTTTAAATGTTTTTCATAACATGTGATGAATGTTGCTTGGATTTGGGATAATCCAAGTGTTCTATCAATGGCATATTGATAGGGGGAGTTTGGTTAAACTCCGAGGAGTTAAGGTTAACTCCGTTAGTCATCAATTAGTTGTCATCATCAAAAAGGGGGAGATTGTTGAATCTCGGATTTTGATTATGAAACTAATTGATTGTGCTTAGATGTTTAACTGCATTTTGAGTTATGCAGGTCTACTCAATCAGGATTAGATAGTTGACGCAGGAGGAATTGACGTTGCGCCGGATGAGATTATGTCAGGATATTAGACGGTAGAAGGCTTCGGACGTCGGGCATCGGACCAAGGAGAGCGAAATTGCACCAAGGATAACGAGGTTGCAGAGGTCAACCGTCGATTGGGCAACAAGCCGCAAGAGAGGACTATATGCTGAAGAATCGGACGAAGCGCCAACCAATGACGTGCCAGGCAACAGAATGTCAATTCGCGTTGTAATAATTATCTAGATCGGAGTAGAGTTTTGGCTTGTGTGTGCAGGATTAACTACAATAACGATGAAGACATAAAGTGAAACAAAGTGTCGGAGTCAAGCGCGAAGGATTCGTTGGGAGTTCGAGAGTTCGACGGAAGTCCGAAGGTTCATTGGGAATGCTGCCGGAACTAGCCGAGAATGAGTAGGGAGCTTGCCGAAAGGTTTTTCGAAAGCTCGTCGGAAGGATCGTTGGAAGTTCACGGAGCTTGCCGAGAAAGATCGGAGCTTGCCGAAGAAGCTCGTCGAAACCCGCCAAGATTAAATCGTGAAGTCTAGGAGCTTGCCGGGAGTCTACAGAATGGTTTCCGAGAGTTTGTCGGAAGACCGCCAAAAGTTCGTCGGAAGCTCGCCGGAAGAAGTCTTGACTTGTGGACTTTATAATAGCTTAGGAAATGTCTTTAAATTCGTAGTTAGCATATTAATTAGGGTTAGGATTAGGTGTTTAACCCAAGTAGGGGCCAATTGGGCCCGACATCGGACAGGTTTGGGCCATGTTTGGAGCCCAAATAGTGAGCTGAAATAGTCTAGGCAGTGGCACTGCCCAGAACCCAAAAGATCAGGTGGTGGTACCGCCGGACTGAGCGATGGCACCGCCCAGCACCCAAAAGGTCGGGTGGTGGCACCGCCCAGAACTTGAGAGTTTCGGTGGTGGCACCGCCAGAACATTGTCAATAAGAAAATTAACAGGCGGTGGCACCGCCAGCTTCGGGAACCCAAGAGAATTCAAAATTTGGAGCCTAAATTTGAATCCACTTGGGGTCTATAAATACCCCTCAATTTTCAGCAAAGAATACAACCTTTTGAGAAGTTAGAAATTGAAAAAAAGCTTTAGCCAAGTCCTTAGCAAAGTCTTGTTTTCAATAGCTTAAGTGTTCACCTCCCTCTTTCTCTTTGAAAAATCTGTAAGAGTGTGAACCACTTGTAAAAAGGTTGTAAGAGGGGTATTTGGTCCTTCCCCTTCAAAGTGATTTGCTAGTAAAAGTTGGGAGCCTCATCGAAGAAGGCTTCGCAAGTGGATGTAAGTCATTTGACCGAACCACTTTAAATTGGTGTGTTCCTTGAATGTGTGAGTGTTTACCTTTCTGAAATCGTTATTTACCTAGCAGCAAGTTTTCGGTTTTCATCTTCTCACTTTACTCGAGCTACTTTCACCAAGTCATTCATCGTCGAATCGAAATCTCTACGCATTTACAAAATCGAGTTTAAACTTACGAGTTTTAATCCGCTGCACTAATTCACCCCCCCGTCTTAGTACCGCTCCGATCCTAACAATAAGGTTGGCTATCACTCTCGATGACCAACTGTACTAGATAAGAACCTCCAGACCTATAAGTCTGGTATCAATGAGTAGAGTACTCATACAGGATATCATTGGTGTCTCAAGTCTAAGGACTAGATACACCATTGGGACGACAAAAGCGTTATCTGACAATAAGGCATCATCAACCATCCAACATTCCGTGAGCAGATCAATCACTGAACTCATTCTCCAATGAGCATTTGCACTGTATCCCTAGTATTCCCACACGAGCAGCTATAAGACCAACTGCATCTTTCATATAGACGGGTATACAACACACCAATCTGTCCGGTTATCTCAATATCCCTCTCAAGTAACCTATGACCAGGATTATTTAGGATCTATGTTTAAAGGCGAATCGGTCTCATTATCGTGATCTCATCACGATCTAATTCCCATTGCACAAATCCATGGACATCACTATATATTCATGCAATAGATAATATAAAATGATAAAATATTAAATAATAATAATAATTAAAAATACTATGTGTCATCACTCACGTGATTGGTTTGTAGGGCACCTATAACTAATAGATGAGTCGAGTGAATTATTATAGAGATAATAATTCACTGAGCTAGGAGTTTTGACATGTATGACTCACGACCAGCTTGATATTAGGCCTAGAGAGTCACATATATATGATAAGCATTGCAACAAGTAGAGGTTCGAATATGTTATATTTGCCGGAGTTCCTATCTTATTAGATATCCAATAAGCCCCTGAATTATTGAATCCTATATATGAGATCCAATAAGAGCCAATGAGAGATTATTGGATAGAGATTCATTATTCTAAGAGGCTTGGGTAATTGGATGGAGATCCAATACCCAATATGGTAAGATCCATTATGGTTAAGTTAATAGGGGACCTCTATAAATAGGAGGGAAGCAAAGGTTCATAGGTTAAAGCTTCTCTTGGTTGATATCTCCTATTCTTCTCTCATCTTCTCCTCCTTAAATAGCAAGCCTAGAGATTTGAAAAGCATCGTCGTAGCCTTGTTGTATGGATCACCTCTAGAGGGGAGGGCGTATGAGTTCCTTCATTATCTCCTATAGATCTATAGGGATTTAGGGATATACGATCTCCCTAGATAATACAATCTTTCATATATGTAGTTTTTAGTTTTATGGATTTTGCGCACCAATCTTCACACGAAAATGAGCATAATTTATGAAAAATTTAGGGATTTTTTTTATTTTATGTTCTTTCGCTGTGCATGTGATGTCGCCCCCTAGATTTCCCTACAAGACATCCTTGGTGTCTCAAGTCTAAGGACCAGATACACCACTGGGATAATAGAATCATTGTTTGACAATAAGGTATCATCAACTATCCACCATTCTGTGAGTGGATCAATCAGTAAACTCATTCTCCAATGAGCATATATGCGGTATCCCTAGTGTCCTCACATGAGCAGCTATAAGACCAATCACTTCCATCATATGATGGGTATACAGCATACTAGTCTATTCGATCATCTTGATGTCCCTTTTGAGTGACTTATAACTAGGATTATTTAGGGTCTATGTTTAAAGGCGAATCGATCTCATTATCGTAATCTCTTTAAGATTTGATTCTTATTGCATAGATTTGTAGACATCACAATATATGCAATAGACAATATAAAGTGAGAAAAATATCAAATAAATAATAAGCAAAAAGAGTGTATATCATGTCACACATGTCATCACTCACATGATTAGCTTGCAAGGCAGCTATGACAAGCAATTACATATTACCCCCTATGGTTAACTATGATTAGCATCCTAGTCCATATATTTTAAAAATTAGCATTATGGTCCCTACACTTACGAAAGTGAAACATTTAATCCAAATTCTCCTTACATCGTTAACTTCATCGATAGAAAAAATTGCATATGTTGTCATATGCAAAAAGAGTGTGAATGAAAAGGATAAAAATTATTATTTTTTAAATTATTAATTTTATAAAAATAATTTTATTATTTTTTAAAATATTAATTTTATATAGGGCGATCTATTTTCTCCTCCCCTCCTCTTTCCAACCTGCTCGCCCATCGCCCGCCACACTAGCGCTCACTGCACACTACCCGCCTCACTTATTGGCCCGTCTCCCACCTCACCTGCTCGCCCCTCTTTCCAACCTGCTCGCTCGTCGCCCATTTTTCCAACCTGATCACCCGTCGCACTTGCTCGTCCGCCACCTCTTTCCAACCTGATCATCTACTAGATTTGCTCACCCACCGCCCCTCTTTCTGACTTGTTCGTTCGCAACCCCTCTTTCTAACTTGATCGCTTGCCTATTGTTCACCGAGGTCGATTAGTTCTTGGACCTCCTTGGATACAACATTGATAAGAATCAAAGATATAAGTATTGCAATGGCCCCAAGCAACTATAGTAATTCCCGTACAACCATGAGAAGAGTAAGGACGAGGCATAAAAGCAAAGATTCTATTATTGATTTATCGAACGATGAAGACATTGGTAAGTATTTAAATTTTTTTATTTAGAATCACAATGTTCAATTCAGATTTATTGAATCAGTGTTACATTCTATTTTAATAATACAAATTAAGAACTTTTTTAAAATACTAGAACAAAGTATAAAATTTGTTGAAGATCCTAAAAACACTATCAAACTGTTGATAGATAATATAATTTAAAAAATAAATTAAAATTTTTTTTATATTGAATATTTCAAGAACTACTTGATCTGCCACTAGCATTATATGCAATAAATAGGTTATTTATAGAGTATCATTAATGAAGTTCAATGCATTTTGATCAAGTTTGTACCATGTGAAAAAAAAAATAAACTAAGCCTTCTAAAAAAAATAGTCCATTTAATGATTAGATGCATAGAATAATAGATGTGCATTCTGGAGTCCATCCTGCACTAGACACTAACGCCAACACTAGATAACGAGCATAAACTAAGCCTTCTAGTTTAGTTTATGCCTTCTAGAAAATTGCAAGTGATTATATGTTTGTTCTTGTTCCAATTGCTATTATCATCTGATTATTTATTTATTTATTTACTACAAATTAGAAGAAAACAGTGATCTTTTATATAGTTTTTGATCTTTTTGGACAGTTTTTGGTCATTTTGAACAGTTTTTGATTATTTTGGACAGCTTTTGGTCATTTTGGATAGCTTGAATGATTTTTAACAGTAAATTTGAGTATAGATCAACTTCAATCATCATGTTGTTCTTAAAATTTATATCTTGTTATTAAACTTTAATCTTTCTCGTGTTACTTTTGATATATCTGCTATTGAAAGTTAAATAAAGCTTGGATCTCATCAACTTGCTCATTTTTTTATTTGTAAGATAACGGCCAGATCTTCACCATTAGATCTAAATTGCATTTCATACATTTTTATCTAAATTTTCCTCAGCATTTGCATATAGATAGAATTTTGATTATGCCTAAGATACAAGATTGGGCCACTTTAAGGTAACAATTGGTTTTTCTTGACACCGTACTGATCATTAACAACTTCTACCATAATTAACAATTTCTGCCAAGCTTTGAAGACTTCTGATCTTGAAGACCTACATTTCAATATGTACTTGCTGGAACAATTAGGTGGGGATGGCACAGGTGCTCAATAATGGTTTACAGATGGTCTCCAGCTTTCACATGTGGCTGAGAGATGACATGCAGTTAGGTGTATGAGAGGTGCCTAACTTTGATAGATATTTGACCTAGCCAGCTATGATTGAAATCTTCCTTCCCAGGAATCTAAAAAAGAATTTGAGAAGCTTATTTACCAAAGGCAAAGATGGGTTGTGCTAGAAGCAAGATGTGATTGAGTAAAACTTCTACCATGTTATAGCTTTTAGATTCTGGTGAATGTAACAATGGCTGCATGATGACCAATTTGATGTTTTCTCAACCATGCATTGAATTATATGTAATAATTAGAAATGAATAGAGTCTTGTCAGCTGAGTGATGGATGCTTATGTTGTTATCTTCATGAATCTGAACTTGCATGTTGTACTATTATGAAGCTTTCATAATATATAGATAAATTCACCAATCTCCTTCGTACAGTCAAAGCTCCAAAATTGTCAGGTTAAATGAACTGTTCTCGATATTCTGGTATGCGATTAGGAATAATAAATAGAAAATTTTTGGACAGATTATTATATTTCATGTGTATTTAGTTATAATTTTTGTTGCAGATGTAGCTGGCATTCTCACAACCATATGTATGTTACAAATTCTACAGTAAAGGCTTTGCAAGAAATATACATGCTCCTCTTTTTGTTCCTCTAAACTCATAAACTTGGAAAGTTAAATTCTTCTTTGCAAGAATCAAAATGTAGAGAATCTGTATGAGTTAACATCCTTCTCTGTCTCTCTTTTACACAGATAAAACTAACACCACTCAAATAATTTTCTAATTCATCAGCTATGTAAAAGTGAAAGGATTCAAGAGGGTAAAATCTAGTTTGTGAGTAACATAAATGTAGCAAACTATTAATCTGATCTCTTTCATTCTTAAATGATCTATATCTTCAGAAATACGAAGATATCATCATAAATCTGATCTCTTTCGTTCTTTAATGATCTATATCTTCAGAAATATGAAGATATCAGCTGAAATGTGAATTAGTTGTGCGCTTGTCAAGGCAGAAATCATACTGTCCTTAGCAGCAAAGTTAGTATCTAGCTCATTGGAGGCACTTGGGTCTAGTTTTTTTATTGCGACAGGTTCTCTGGTGTTGAGAGTGGCACGGAAGACCCTTCCGTATGATCCTTCTCCAACCAGAGCCTTATCACTGAAATTATTCATCAGCGATTTAGTACATATATTGATACGCAGGTATCTCGATCGGCAAGACCTTCGGGGGAGCTTCGTTTCTGGCTGCCATTGGGCCTCTTGGGTCTTTGTCATGTCTTGCATTACAAAGTACGACAAGCAATAGACGAATAAGTACGATGGGCAACTGGTGAGCAGGTGTGATAGGTGAGCAGGTGCAGGTGAACAAGTGCGACGGGTGATGGGAACAAGTACAGGCAAACAGGTGCGATGGGTAATGGACGAACAAGTTAGAAAGAGAAAGGGTGGAGGAAATCGATTTATATAAAATTAATAATTTAAAAAATAAATAAAAATTATTTTTTTATCATTTTATTTCATATTATTTTTTCACATAACAACACGTATGATTTTTTCGGTATAAGACATAAAGAGAATTGAAATTAAATATTTTATAGAAATTTTAATATTATTTATTAAAAATATAATGATTGAAATACTAATCATAGTTAACCAGTAATTACCCTTATAACCATGTATATGATTTTTATTTAAGGAAAAGAACAGTATAACCATGACGTGACATTTTGTACCCCAAACCAACGAACTAAGCTGCATTGTATCCCTTGTTCCAATCATTTTCTTTCGCTATATTGTAAAAAGTTTATGATATTATCTAACATATTTTATATCAACTAATGTCATCCTCTTTAAATTGATGAAAATTATCTATATCACTATTTATGTTACTTTTGAGTTTCACGTGTATATAGATATAACTTAAATTAAGAAAAAAAAGAAATATCATTAATTTTATAGGGATAAATATATAATTTTATCGTATAAAACCATAATACATCGTTATCCAACATGTTATATCACTTATGCTGATACGCGACATGGACCAGAAATGGGAGGCAGCAGCAGCCGCGCAATATTAGCAGACTGAAGCCAACCACAGCATCCACACTCATTCAATGCTGCGAAACGCCATGTGACCAGCCAGAAAGAGAGAGAGCAGACGGCTCGCCTGCATGCTTCAGTGACAATTCACACCTTTAGATCACATCATCCCCCAGCGAGAGAGAGATCAGAGGGCTCGCCTGCATGCTTCAGTGACAATTCACACCTTTAGATCCCATCATCCCCCAGCGTTCAATCCCTGATTTTCTTCTCATCCTCTTTCTGTAACGACAGCAACAAGAAGGTGGCTTTGGATATGATATATTGATGGACGAGGGTCGGATCCGTGCGCTCTGAGCAGCAACAAATATGAGGGAGCGGCAGCGGTGGCAGCCGGAGGAGGACGAGCTCCTGCGGGAGTACGTGAAGCAGTACGGCCCCAAGGAGTGGGGGATGGTGTCGGAGCGGATGGGCCGCCCCCTCCACCGCGACCCCAAGTCGTGCCACGAGCGCTGGAAGAACTACCTCCGCCCCGGCCTCAAGAAGGGCTCCCTCACCCCGGAGGAGCAGTCCCTCGTCATCTCCCTCCAGGCCCGCTACGGCAACAAGTGGAAGGCCATCGCCGCCCACCTCCCCGGTCGCACCCCCAAGCGCCTCGGCAAGTGGTGGGAAGTCTTCAAGGAGAAGCAGCTCAAGCTCGCCAACCAATCCGGCGCCGGCAGCGGCCGCCACCCTTACCCTTACTCCCACCACCCCGCGCCGGGCGCGGCCCCTCCTGTCGCCCCCGCCGCCGCTTCCTCTAGCGCCTACGAGCACATCCTGCAGACCTTCGCCGAGAAACACGCGCTGCTCCGGGAGTCCCCCCTCCCTATCGACCACTGCTCCTCCCCCTCTCCCTCCTCCGTGCTTTCCTCCGCCACGGCCGCGGCGCCGTCCGTGGCGCTGTCGCTGTCGCCCCCGCGGTCGCCGGCGCTCGCTGCGCACCGGGTGCCCATCCTGGTGCAGATGTGCCAGGAGGTGGAGGAGGGTCGGCGGGCGTGGGTGCAGCACCGGAAGGAGGCGGCGTGGCGGCTGAGCCGGCTGGAGCAGCAGATGGAGACGGAGAAGGCGAGGAAGAAGACGGAGAAGGTGGAGGAGGTGGAGGGGAAGATACGGCGGCTGCGGGATGAGGAGAGGGCTCGGCTCGAGAGGGTGGAACGGGAGTGGAGGGAGAAGGTGACGCAGCTGAGGACGGAGGCGGAGGCCGAGGAAGCAAAGATGGCGGAGGCTTGGGCACGTAAGCAGGCGAAGCTCGCAACGTTGATCCGAAGAATCGCTGGTGACAGTGCTCGATTCTTTTCCTTTTCATGTAACGTAAGGTAGATCAGTACATGGTTTACAAGGCATTCTTTTTCTTCCTTCACTTCCTTCCTCCATGTTCATCAAGTGCTTGTAAGGATCGAGATGAACAAGAATGGCATCAGCTTTCGATCATTTAGTCCGTTCGCGTTCTACGTAAGATTGACTGCATGGACAAGGCGTACGTTCGTGATCTCGTCCTTCAGAATCTCTCTTTGTATTGCTGCTATAAACATGTTTCCTACAACAAATAAATCTCTGATGCTTATTAGGATAATTGCAGAAACAAATCATGAGAAGCTAGCATATGTGAACGAACTCTTTATCTGCAGAATTACTCAACAGTGTCGAGCAATTTGTCAGCGTTGAGTTGATTCTGCCATTGGAGCAGATTTCAGCATCTGCATCACAAAGCAATAATCAAAGTATAAATTGCTCATTCCGTCTTGCTTTGTATAATCCAAATACTTCTCACTATCACAGAAAAAATTAAGTCAACGTAACCCAAGTTGACACTATAAATGATGTTATTATCTAAAATCTTGGATTAGCAATGACGAACTGAAATGAGTTGTTTCTTCTCCCACACGAAATCATGAACTGTGCACATAATCCTTAATATATAAAGCCAACAGCAGCTAATCTAGTGTTCAGAAGCTACACATCCCAGAGGCTTTTGCACTCCCTCCTACTTGTCTCTGTGGAATCTAAAGCTTATACTCGATCTAGTTTATCCATTAACAGCTGTTCTTAGATATCATCCCCAAGCCAAAGAACCAATATCTGGTATCTGAGAAATCTTCAATCAGCTGCTAATATATCCCTCTACTGTCATATATAAAAGCTTTTTTTCTCATTGGGAGAAGGAGAAGAAGAGGGGCGGTGGTTTCACTCTCGTGGAGTGCTCCTCAGAGAGCTTTGAGCAATTATTTTCACCAGTAAAGGAGAGAGAGAGGAGAGGACAAAAGTTGAATTGTCACCGCCCGGAGTCAAGGGGGGTTAGAGGAGCAGCAGCAGGCGCAGCGAGGAAAGGGACAGGTCGCATGGATTGTAGGTCAGATGATGTATGGGTGGATAAATGAATGAATGCATGTGAAGCTCCCCTGCCCCCCTCTCCCTCTGTCTCTCTCCATCTGATGACCGCTGCTGCTATTTCTGCTCCCAGAGGCCAAGCAGGGGCAGAGCAGCAGCAGCAGGCGCCCCTGGCGCGATGGGACGCTTCAGAGTATCGTCCTTTTCGGGGCCACATCTCACAGCAGCAATAAAGAACAAGAGCAACGCATCGCCATGCCCTCCCTGCCTCGGTGTCCGCGAACGTCTGCGTCCATGGGGTCGCGGGACGCTGCGCTCCAAGGGGGAATGGGCCGCAGTAGTCGGCTGCCATGGTCGCGGGAGGAATCAATTATTTGCGATGGGCGCGGGGTAGACAGCGACAACTCCTACCGCCCATTCCCGACGCGTGACAACGAGAGAGAGAGAGAGAGAGAGAGAGAGAGGGTTCTGCTTCATCCACCCCCACCTCGCACAGATCCCGAAACTGGGGGGGCGGGTTTGTGTGTGTGGGCACCAACATTTATCCAGGCTCGTGAGACTGCAGCATGCCTTTGTCTACACGTAGATGGGAAGGGCAGGAAGAGTGTTGTCCACCACTAAAGGAATAATTTGAGGTATTCAATAGGTGCCGATGAGGTCCATCACACAAAATAACTCTCCTTGTCCACACATTGAACGGCTACTTATCTATCACATCCACCAAAGGCGTGTTGAATGTTGGATAACTGTCTCATATATTTGATTTCATCTAATTATAATTTTTAATTATTATGTTTTTATATTTATACTTATAAAAGAGATTAAAATATTATAATCTATCATAAAAATAAATTAAATTATTTTCTATATTATATGTGAGTGATGTAGGACCATAATTATATTTTCGATGATGTTTAATCAAACAGTAAATCTATCACAAATTTCTCAGCTGTGAATGAATCGAGTTGTTGGTTGTAAAGAGAGCTACTTTGTGGTTTTATCATAAAATCTAGAATTTTTGTTTTTTTATTATAGAGCATTTTTTTTTATAAGAATATTTTATTTTTCATAAAATGATATATAAATTCTCTAGAAAAATACACAAATAACTCTTTCAATTTAATTTATTTTTAATTAAATTAAAAATAAATTGGGTCTTTCAATTTCAACCAAATATGTGAAAAAAAAGATGATTATATTCTTTCTTTTTTTCAATGGCATTGATGTCATATTTCCCAAGTAAGATAAGGAAAAAAACTGAAAATTGAATATTTTAACAGTAAATAACTCTTAGTGTCATATTTCTTCTTCCATTATATTAGCATTATTGGCCATGAGGATCATCTTCCAACACTTTTGACCCCTTTAGAAAAATATCAAATTATTTGACCATCTTGACAGCATTTTTGGATCCAAGAGTTATTAGAAGATCCAAATTTCCCACACACTTAGAACAATGTAATTGTTCCATTCTATTGGAAAAAATTTTGAGATGAAAGTATGTCAAGAGAAAATTCCCATTTGGGAGCTTCGATGATAAGGATGTTATCAACATAAAATAGAAAAAGAAGAAGAAAAACGTCAATTTGATTTACACAAGCTCGTGGATAAGTTGGGATAGAAGTTTTTCAATAAGCCCAACAAACATGACCAGCCTTCCTTCAATAGGCGAAGGCCAATCACCCTTTTACAGTTTCACTTCTTTTGACGGGCTTAGGAGACAACTCTTACAGAATTTTCTTTCCTCTCTTGATAGATCAGAACTTAGAAGAAAAGAGGGAAGAGAACTTTCAACTTATACAACACTTTTGAGTTCTAAAAATCACAGAGTAAGATCAGGATTTCGGTGGTTTTTGGGTTCCCTTTCATTGCTGAAAGGGTGGGGTATTTATAGGCTCAAACTCAGTTTGAATTCGGAGCTCAAAACTATCAAATCCTGGAATTCCGGGGTCTAGCGGTTGCACCGCTTGGCAGAGCTCGAAGATTGAGACTTGAGTGGTGCCACCTCCTGACAGGGGCGGTTGCACCTCTTGGCAGAGCTCGAGGACCGAGCTCAGGCGGTTCCATCGCCTGTCAGGGGCGGTTGCACCGCCTAGCTTTCCTAGGAGACTGAGCTCCTAGGCGGTGCCACCGCCA
>LVTN01003386.1:10357-20946 GCA_001649415.1 Musa itinerans
AAGAATTACAACATTGTATTCTTCCCTACTTTTTAACAATGACAAAGGGGAAGAAAAATTCCTAGCTTGCACATTTCAAAAGGAAGAAAAAATTATTAACTTGCACATAGCAAAGAGAGGCAAAACTTGCTAGCTTGATCATCTCAAAAGAGAAGCAAGAAGTGCTATCTTGTATATCTCAAGAGAGGCAATACTCATGATGCATGAACATCTAAAAAATTTGCTAGCTTGCATGTTCTAAAATGATGTAAAATTTGCTAGCTTGCATGTTCTAAAATGGTGTAAAACTTGCTAAATTTGCTAGCTTGCACATTGCAAAGGGAGCAAAAATTGTTAGCTTGCACTTCTCAAAAGAGAAGAAAGAACTCACTAGCTTGCATGTTCTAAAGTGATAAAAAATTTGTTAAATTGCTAGGCTTTCATAGTTGCACTTCTCCTTTTTGTTGATGACAAAGGGGGAGAAATCATGATGATAATCATGCATGGGATGATGTACTTAGATATTTTGATTATGCATAAGTTTATGTTGCATACAATGATATGATTAATTGGGTCTTTCAATATTCATAAAGCATGCAATGGTGAAATACTTATAATTTTTTAAATTCAAAGATTTTATCAATATGACATACTGAAAGGGGGAGTTTAGTTTAAACTCCGTCATCAATTGGTTGTCATCATCAAAAAGGGGGAGATTGTTGAATCTTATATTTTAATGATGAAATCAATTGATGTGTTTGTCATCTTGTGCATTTAAGTGACACATGACTAGTTTCGATCAAGGAGAGGCAAATTGATTACAATAGGAGAAATCAGATGTTGGGCCGGAGTGAATATGTCAGAAGATTAGACGTCGGGCTGGAGGATCGGTCGATGTATCGGCAGAAGGCTTTATGCCACGAGTTCGGGCATCAGGCCAAGAAGATCAGACATTGCGCCATGGAGATCGGATGTTGTAGGAAGATAATATGCCAATTAGGCAATCTGCCGAAGGAGAGGACAATGCACCGAAGGATCGGACGAAGCGCCGAATGAACCAATGACATGCTGGACAATATAGGATTCATGCTTGTAATAATTTATCTAGATCGAGTTAGTTTAGGTCTAATTGAGTCGGTATTTGGGTGAAACAATATTAACTCAATTAGGGACCAATTGGGCCTGAATCAGGACTGAATTAGGCCTATTATTTAGCTCATTTAGGGTCACTATAGCAGGGTCTAGTGGTGGTACCACCCAGACACAATTTTTAAGATTATGTCAGGTGGTGATACCACCAAACTGGGTAGTGGTATCGACTAGACATAGTCTTCAAGACTGTATCAAGCGGTGGTACTGTCAGACTGGGTGGTGGTACCACCTAGACACAGTCTCCCAAACTGTGTCAGGCAGTAGTACCTCGGGCTGGAGGATCGGTCGATGTATCGGCAGAAGGCTTTATGCCACGAGTTCGGGCATCAGGCCAAGAAGATCAGACATTGCGCCATGGAGATCGGATGTTGTAGGAAGATAATATGCCAATTAGGCAATCTGCCGAAGGAGAGGACAATGCACCGAAGGATCGGACGAAGCGCCGAATGAACCAATGACATGCTGGACAATATAGGATTCATGCTTGTAATAATTTATCTAGATCGAGTTAGTTTAGGTCTAATTGAGTCGGTATTTGGGTGAAACAATATTAACTCAATTAGGGACCAATTGGGCCTGAATCAGGACTGAATTAGGCCTATTATTTAGCTCATTTAGGGTCACTATAGCAGGGTCTAGTGGTGGTACCACCCAGACACAATTTTTAAGATTATGTCAGGTGGTGATACCACCAAACTGGGTAGTGGTATCGACTAGACATAGTCTTCAAGACTGTATCAAGCGGTGGTACTGTCAGACTGGGTGGTGGTACCACCTAGACACAGTCTCCCAAACTGTGTCAGGCAGTAGTACCGCTAGACTGAGTGATGGTACCACCTAGTATTAGTGCTGCAGGCGGTGGTACCGCTAGGACCCGAGAAACCCGGGATGAGACCTTTTTTGGCTCCAATTTTGAAGCCATTTGGGGTCTATAAGTACCCCAGCTATTCCTACATGGAGTAGCAAGATTTAAACATGAAATTGAGTTGAAAAAAGGGAAAAAATACTTGAGAAAAAATTGAGAAACTCTCTTAGGATTTAGGATCACTTATTCCTAGTATTTAAAAGTTTGTCTAAAGGGAGAAGTGAGGTCTAAGAAAGGGAGGCTTGTAAGAGTTATCTCCTAAACCCATGAAAAAGAGAAAGAGTGTAAATGGGTAGTTGATCTTTGTCCATTGAAGGAAGATCGTTAGTGGATACCAGTGGCCTCGACAGAAGAGGAATCAGGAGTGGATGTAGGTCACAATGACCAAACCACCATAAAACTCGGTTTGCATTTCTATTTGTGCAATTTACCTTTATTGCAAACTGCCTTACTTGCTTTAATTTCTCATTACACTCTTCCATACACTTTAAAGTCAAGCACATTTTCGATACAGTTTTTTATCCGCTACACTAATTCACCCCCCTTCTTAGTGCAGACTCGATCCTAATAGTTGATATCAGAGCATGATTTGATGATCACTTGCCAGAATAAGGATTTGATTTTATATAGGCATCTTAATCCTTTTAATGAATCCTTTCTCTTTTTAAAATAGAAGCATGATTTGATGAAACTCATTTATTGTTTTGGATTTGACTTGGTTCAAATTCTTTCATGAATTTGGTTCTTGATAAATTTCTCCCTTACTCTTCTTCCTCTTCTTATTTTTTTATGACAAAGGAAGAAAGAAACTTGCATATCTCAAGAAGAACAAAAAAAAATAAGAAAAACTTTTGCACATCCAAAGTAAAAAATGTTAGCTTATCCAAAAGTAGTTATCATGCAAAGGTTTTGCTTAACTTCTCATTTTTGCTAACTTGGATAAATTGGTATAGAACTTGCTTGAATTTTTTTTTTCCACACTTGCATTGTTGAATGGTTCTCCTTTTTGTTGATGACAAAGGGGGAGAAATGTGGCAAATTGATAATAAATTGGCATTATGAATATTTAAGATAAATGCATAAAATGTATCTTATCGTAAATGCTTGAATGTTTTGCAAATGCTTGAAATATAATTGGAATCATCAAATACATTACTACACATCGCATCAAAATACTTGAAACATATCAAAATATATTTTATATGCATCATATATATCGTAGATACTTGAGATGTTTCATATATGCTTGATAATTATCTATCATTATGATAAGGTATCATGAGCTTAACTTACTATTTACAATTGATATCATGCCTTAGATTGATGAATTGTCATCTTCTCTCGAAATTTAAATTTTGCTAAATTTCATATTTGAAATTTGTATCATACTTGAAAATGATGATTGTCTTTCATCTCTCAATATTGGATTTGAAAATGGATATCATGCCTTAACATTATTTTTATTGATAAATACATGGTATCGTATTTTGAATTGGTAAATCATGATAAGTATCATGATGTGCATGTTGATAAGTTTAAATGAATATAACTTATCGATTTGATGCTTGAATTCAAATGCCTTGAATTCAAGAGTGTCTTTTCTCAAAAATGTCATATAGATAGGGGGAGTTAAGGTTAACTACATCATTAATTGATTGTCATCATCAAAAAGGGAGAGATTGTTGAATCTCGGATTTTGATAATGAAATCAATTAGTAAATTATTTGATCAAATCTATATGTTGAGAAAAGTATGCAGGATTAATTATAATAGCAATCAAAGCATAAAGCAAAATGAAGTGCCGAAGTAAAGATCAAGATTTCGTTGGGAGTTCGAGAGTTTGTCGGATGTTCTATCAGAATTGATTGAGAAGTCCAGGAGCTTGCCAAAGAAGCTTGTCGGAACTCACCAAGAAGATCATCGTGAAGTCCAGGAGCTTGCTAGGAGTCCGCTGGAACATTGCCGAGAGATCATCAGAAGTTTACCGAAAAATCGTCGGAAGCTCACTAGATGAAACCTAGACTAACCGGACTTGATTTGCTTAGTGTATGCCTTAAGAATCATAGTTAGCATGTAATTAGGGTTAGGTTTGGGAGGTAATCCTACTAACTCTGTTAAGGGCCAATTGGGCCCGTAATTAGATTGGTTTGAGCCGGATTCAAGGCCCAATCAGGTTGTTGGACCCTGTTTGGTGGTGGCGCTGCCAGACTAGGGTAGTGGAACCGCCTAGGGAACGGTCTCCCATGTGGTCTGGGCGGTGGCATTGCCAGTAGTTATTACCTGCCAAGTGGTGGTATCGCTAGAGTTTAGTATCCGAGACTCTATCAAGCGGTGGTATAGCCAGATTGGGTGATGGTACCGCCTAGTGTCAGAATGTCAAGCGGTGGTATCTCCCAATACTAGTGGTGGTATCGCCAGTACCCCAAAAACCAAGGATGAGACTCTTTTAGGCTCTAAGTTTGAATCCATTTGGAGCCTATAAATACCTCTCTCATCCTTGGTTAACATATACAAGAATTGAGAGCAAAAATGGAAGAAAACACTGTTATAATCTTGTGAGAACTCCTCTCATACTCTAAATGTTAGTGAAGTTTAAGAGAGGAGGTAGTAGGGGTGTAAAGGTTCTCTCTTGAGCCTACCAAAGATGAATAGAGTTGTAAGAATGAGGTTCGTCTTCGCCTATTGAAGGAAGACCACTAGTAGATGCCGGTAGCCTCGACGGAAGAGGAATCGGGAGTGGATGTAGGTCACGACGACCGAACCACTATAAATTACGGTGTGTTCTTTCCTTATTGCTTATTATGTTTACTGCATTGCAAACTATCCAATCCCCTATTCTCTATTCACTTGTAAACTTATACGAGTCAAACAAATGGTTTTCGTTGAAATCAGTTTTTATCATACGAAGATTTTCAAAACTGACATAATTTTATCCACTATACTAATTCACCCCCTCTTAGTACTGACTCGATCCTAACAACTTACACATCAAATAAGATTAATTGCTTGTATGTTATAAGAAACAATTATGTGTATCTTGATGATTTTGTATTGCTTTTCAATTTTAAACATGATGGATGGTTTTCATATGAAAAACTTGAGCATACTTATATGAAATCAATGAAATAAAATGAACCACATAAAAATGAAAATGTATTATCATTGGAATTAAATTGATAAATCAAATCTCTTATTTAAAGAAGCCTTATGTTTAATGTGTATATTTTTGGTCATGGTGATTTTGATGATGATTTTGGATCTATTTTCATATAACTCATTTTACTAATAAGATGATATATCCAACTAAGTCATTTATCGTATTTATGACTTATGATATATTCAACATGAAATATTTTTCTTGATATCTTCCATGTGATGACTTGAAGATTTACACCTTTGTGCTATTCCCCTCTTTTTCCCTATGACAAAGGGGGAGAAAATAAATGATGAATGTTTGGTATCATGATTAAAATGTTGATTTAATACATGAAGTGATAAATGCTTAAAAATTTTAATGTCTTAGTATCATGATGATATACCCATAGTGATGATTGATTTATTTTTGGTATCTTGCATGAAGGAAGGTTGAAATGTAATGGTTTGAAATTATGCATGATATATATTGAAGACTTGAAACCATGTTTTCATATCATGCATACCCAAGTAATATTGATTTGAAAATTTATTGACTTAGTATCATGCCCAACGTGATAATGATGATGACTTGGCATTTCTTACAAAAAAACTTTATGGGTTAAGATTTATTTTTTATCCAAATCATGATATTAATTTCTCGATATTTGATACATGAGATTTTTCTATGAATCAAGATCTTGTTTTTGAACTCTCATGTTTCTTTTTGGTATTTACTAAGGAAAATATTTATCCAAATAAACCATGATATATCACTAGAGTTTTTAATGTTTATGACTCAAATTTTATTATGTACAATTTTCATTGTATTCATGAAGTATATCTCATCACCAAATTTTTCTTGTTATCCTTTATGTGAAGATTTGAAAATTGATGTATAGGGAAATGAATTGCACCATTGTATTGTTATTCCCCTCTTTTTGCCAATGACAAAGGGGGAGAAAGAATTGCTAGTGTGCAAATCTCAAAAGAGAACCTAAATTTGCTAGATAGCACAATTCAAGAAGCAAATCTTGCTAGCATGCACATCGCAAAGAAAAGCAAAATTGCTAGCTTACATATTCTAAAATGATGTAAAATTTACTAGCTTACATGATGTAAATCTTGCTAAATTTGCTAGCTTGCACATCACAAAAATTAGCAAGAAAGGTGCTATCGTGCACATCTCAAGAGAAGCAAAAACTTGCATATCTCAAGAGAGGCATATTCATGATGCATGTTCTAGCTTGCACATCTTAAAAGGAACCAAAAGTGTTTGCACATCTAAAGAGAAGTGCTAGCTTGCACATTTCAAGTAGATGCAAAAACATGCTATCTTGCACATCTCATATGATGCCATTTTTTTTTTTTGCTAACTTTCATATCCAAAAAAAATTGCTAGAGAAGAAAGAACTCACTACATGTTCTAAAGTGATGAAAAATTTGTTAAATTGCTAAAGCTTTATATCTCTAAAACATTGATAGTTGTACTTCTCCTTTTTGTTGATAACAAAGGGGGAGAAGTTATGATGATGATCATGCATAGAATGATGTATTGAAATTTTGATTATACATGATTTTATGATGACATGTTGCTTGGATTTTTTTCAAGAGTTCTATCAATATGGCATATTGATAGGGGGAGTTAAGGTTAACTTCGTCATCAATTGGTTGTCATCATCAAAAAGGGGGAGATTATTGAATCTCGGATTTTGATGATGAAACCAATTGATGTGTTTATGATCTAATCTGTGTTTTAAGTGACACAGGAAGCTTCAATCAGGGAGAAACAATTAAAGCAGGAAGAATCATATTGGGCCGGAGTGGAACATGTCAGAAGATTGGACGTCGAGCCGAAGGATCGGTCGACATATCGATACAAGGCTTCGGGCCATGGGTTCGGGCATCGGGCTAAGAAGAGTAAAAATTACGCCAAGGAAATCAGAGTTGCAGAGGTCAACTGGCCAATTGGGTAATAGGCCGCAAGAGAGGACAATGTGTCGAAGAATTGGACGAAGCGTCGATGAACCAATGACATGCCGGATAACATTTGATTTAAGATTTATAATAATTGTCTAGATCGAAGTAGGTTTTAGGTGTAATTGGGTTAGAATTGGTCCAACTCAATTAAGGGCCAATTAGGACCAAGTTCGGGCTGAGTTGAGCCGAATGGAAGGCCCACTCGGCCACTTAAACCCATGGCAAGCGGTGGCACCACCCAAACTGGGTGGTGGTACAACCAGAGCCTAGTCTCCGAGACTGTTAAGTGGTAGTACCGCCCAGATTGGATGGTTGTATCGCCAGAGCCTAGTCTCCGAGACTATTAAGCGGTGGCATTGCTAGACTAGGCGATGGTACCTCTCAATGTCAATGCTACAAGCAGTGGTACCGCCCAGCATAGGTGGTGGTACCGTCAATACCCCGAAAACCAGGGATCAGACACTTTTAGGCTCGAAGTTTGAATCCACTTGAGGCCTATAAATACCCCTCTTATCCTTGGTTAACATACATAAGCACAAAGAACTTAAAAGTGGGAAAACACTGTAGTAATCACTTGAGAAATACCTCCTCTAATTCTAAAGCTTAGAATTCTATTTATGAAGGAGTGAGTGCTTGTAAAAGGTTATCTCCTAAACCTATGAACAAGAGAAGAAGGGTGTAAAAGGGTAGTTGATATTCACCCATTGAATGAAGATTGGTAGTGGAAGCCGGTGGCCTTAACGGAATAGGAATCGAGAGTCGATGTAGGTTACGATGACCGAACCACTATAAAAATCTAGTTTGCATTTACTTCTTGCTATTTACCTTTATTGCAAACTGAATTCGTACTTACACTATGCTTCCATATGCTTTTAAGTTAAACACATTTCCGAAATTGGTTTCCATCGTAAGAAGATTTTTCAAAACCGATGTTTTTATCCGCTGCATTAATTCACCCCTCCTTTTAGTGCTGACTCGATCCTAACAGTTGGTATCAAAGCCATATTTTTCTCATTTGGTTTAACACCCAAGAGAAATGGTTCTTTTCATATTTCAAGATGGTCTTTCTATCATTCATCCTCCTATGTTCAATGAGACAGACTATACATATTGGAAAACTCGAATGAGAGTTTTCTTGCTTTCTTTGGATTTAAATATATAGAGTATTGTTGAAAATGACATTCAAAAACCCTCTAGACTAATGAACGAATGGATTGATCTAGAGAAGAAAATAATTTCTTTAAATGTTTTCTTACTTTCTTTAGTTTTCAAGTTATGGAATATTATTGAAAATGAATTTAAAAAGTCTTCTTGTCCAATGAATGATTAGAATGATTTGGAGAAGAATATTTTCTCTTTGAACACCAAAGCTATAAATGCTTTGTTTTGTGCTTTGGATAAAAATAAATTCAATCGAGTTTCTATTTGCGAAATGGTTTATGAGATTTGGCAAACTCTTGAAATCACACACAAAGGCACGAATAGAGTTAAAGAGTCTAAAGTCAATCTTTTAATGCATGATTTTGAATTATTTCGAATGAAACTGAGCAAAACTATTATTGACATGTACATCCATTTTACGGATTTTGTCTATAGTTTAAAAGATGTTAGCAAATGTTTTTCGAATTTTGAACTTGTTAATAAGATATTAAGATCCCTTCCAAAGAGTTGGGATCCTAAAGTAACTACAATTCAAGAAGCTAAAGTAAATACATTCAAGTATTTATGATGCAATACTTCTTTCACATTATCATCAATTTGCCACATTTCTCCCCCTTTATCATCAACAAAAAGGAAATGGGCATTCATCAAGAAGAAAAAGAAGGAAAGGTTTATGAATAGTGCATTTATCAAGAAGATGTATTTGTCCACACCAAGAGTTCATTAATATTTTTATGAGAGAAAATCTATCATTAAATTTCATTTCTCATTAAAAATTCACAAGAGTAAAATCCGTGAGAGATGTATTTGTCAATGAAATACATGAGTGAAGGGACTAAGTGTATCAAAAATCATGGAGCAAGGGTTTGAAGTAAATTTGATATCAAGTCAAAATAAATTCATGAAAGCCTTATTTATGAAAAATTAAAAACGTCCGGAAAAGATATACAACAAACTCATGCATTCGGACAATTTAACATCCCTAATTCTCTTCTAATAAAATCAAATTATTCTTCATTTAAAGGTTTTGTAAAGATATCGGCTAATTGATGTTTTGTATCAATAAACTCTAAAGATATGTCATGGTTATTAACATGATCTCTTATGAAATGATGCCAATGTTAATATGTTTAGCTCTAGAGTGTTAAATAGGATATTTTGTTAAACATATTATACTTGTGTTATCACATTTTATGGAAATATTCTTAAGGTAAATTTTACAATCTTCTAATGTATTTTTTATCCATACAACTTGTGCACAACATGTACCAGCTGCTATATACTCAGCTTCGGTTGTAGATAATGCAACCGAGCTTTATTTCTTGGAAGACCAAGAAACAAGTGTATGACCTAAGAATTGACATGTTTCGGATATGTTTTTTCTATCTTCTCTACATCCAGCAAAATCCACATTAGCATAAGCATTTAATTCAAATTTTTTGGATTTTGGATACCATAATTCTAGATTAGGGGTTCCTTTAAGATTGCCAAGAATTCTTTTAACGGCTTTAAGATGAGATAGCTTAGGATTAGATTGAAATCCAATACAAAGTCCTACACTAAACATGATGTCCGGTCTAGTTGCGGTGAGGTATAGTAAACTACCTATCATACCTCTATAAGTTTTTTGATCAAAGCTTTCTCCACTTTTGTCCATGTCCAACTTAGTGGAGGTACTCATAGGAGTATTAATAGATTTTGAACCATCCATATTAAACTGTTTTAGTAATTCTAATGCATATTTGGTTTGATTAAGAAAAGTACCATCACTAAATTGTTTGATTTGTAAGCCTAAAAGGAAAGTTAGTATAAGGATTCATACTCTTAGTAAACAATCACATAAGGATTCATTTGTAGAACCAAAAATAATATCATTAACATAAATTTGAACAACAAGAAAGTCATTTTCAAAATTTTTAATAAACAATATAGTATCGACCTTGCCTTTAGAGAAATTATTTTGGATAAGAAAGGAGCTAAGCCTCTTATACCAAGCTCTCGGGGGCTTGTTTTCATCCATAGAGAGCTTTAGTTAACTTAAACACATTATTAGGAAAAATAGAGTTCTCAAATCCGAGTGGTTGTTCAACATACACTTCTTCGGAAATAAAGCCATTAAGAAAAGCACTTTTAACATCCATTTGAAATAACTTAAAATTTTTACTACTAACATATGCAAGGAGTATCCTTATAGCTTCTAATCTTGCCACAAGAGCGAAGGTTTCTTCATAATCGATACCTTCTTCTTGGTTGAAACCCTTGACCACTAATATAGCCTTGTTTCTAACAACGATACCAGATTTATCTTGCTTGTTTCTAA
>LVTN01003387.1:0-17554 GCA_001649415.1 Musa itinerans
AGCTCTTTCTCCTTTTGTCGGGTTTAAGAGACAACCCTTATAAGTGTCACTCATCTTTCTTGGATGGTTACAAGGCTAAGAGATGAAGTAGGAGAACTCTTCTCACTTTTACAACACTTTAAGACTCAAGAATTCAAGATTATGCCAATGCTGTCGTACCCTTTCATGCAGAAAAGGATAAGATATTTATAGGCCAATGGCTTCAAAAATGGAGCCAAAAAGTGTCTCATTTTGGATTTTCGGGGTATTGGCGGTACCACCGCTATTACTGAGTGGTACCACCGCCAGACGCTTGACACTAGGCGGTACCACCGCTTGACAAGGACGGTACCACTGCCTAGACCACTTGGGAGACTGGGTCTTTCTTGGCGGTGCCATCGTCGGCCCTGGTGGTGCCATCGTCGGCCATGATTTCAAGTACTGAATGGGCTGTTCAATCTAGCCCAATTCAGCCCTGTTAAGGGCTCAGTTGGCCTCTACTTAAGTTAGTGGGATTACCTCCCAATCCTAACTTAATTTTTGGTCTTAACTACAATAACTAAGACATAATCAAAGCAGTCTTATTCCAGTACGTCAATTGCTCTTCCGACAAGCTTCTAGCGATTTTCCAGTGAACTTCCGACGAACTCCCGGCAAGCTAGCGGACTTTTCGATAATCTTCTTGGCGAGTTCCATCGAGCTTCTTTGGCAAGCTCCTGGACTTCTCAGTTGGTTCTGGCAGAACTTCTGACGAACGTCCGGACTTCCGGCGAACTCTTGAACTCCCAAAGAGATCTTGATTTTGACTCCGGCACAACACATGCTTTATGTCTTATTGCTGTCGTAGTTAATCCTGCACATTTTTCTCAATATATAGATTAGATCAAACAATTTATAATTGATTTTATCATCAAAATCCGAGATTCAACAATCTCCCCTTTTTGATGATGACAATCAATTGATGACGGAGTTAACCTAAGATCCCCCTATCTATATGCCATACTTGAGAAAAGACATTCTTGAATTCAAGGCATTTGAATTCAAGTATCAAACTGATAAGTTAAGTTCATTTAAACTTATCAATATATACGTCATAATACTTATCATGATTTACCAATTCCAAATACGATACCACGTATGATGTCAAGGCATGACATCCATTTTCAAATCCAATGATAATCATCATTGATACGAATTTTGAATATGAAATTTAGTAAGATAGCAAGTCATCATGACAAGATGGCATGTTTATAAAATAGTAAGTTAAGCTCATGATATCTTATCATAATGAAAGACATTTATCAAGTATTCATGAAACATTTCAAGCATTTGTGATGTGTTACAATCTTCGTTTTGATATGTTTCAAATGATAAGCATATAAGCATTTACGATAAGATACATTGCATACATTTACAATGCTAATATGTCATCAATTTATCACATTTTGGTATCATTTCTTCCCCTTTGTCATCAACAAAAAGGAGAACAATTCAACAATGCAAGTGTGGTAAAAATTCAAGCAAGTTTTATACTAGTTTATCTAATCGATATTGTTTCGTTGTATGGTAACATTTAAAAGTTCTCAACATAAAAAGTTATCAACATTATATTAAAGAGAGATTCCATCAAAAGTTATTTCTTCCCCTTTGTCATCAAAACTATGTATGTAGAAGGAAGGTAAGGTGGAAATCTATTAAGAACCAAATTTGTGAAGTCAAAAACAGTAATTAAGTTTTATTAAATCATGCTTCAATTTTGACAAAAAGAAGAGATTCATGAAAAAGGATCAAAATATTCATGTGAAATCGAATCCTCATTCTTGCAAGTGATTATCACATACTTAAAATTTATCTTTCAAGAATTAAGATATCCATTGGGATTCATCTTTCATGAGAAGAATAAGGAGAGGAGCATCATATAAAAAAGAAATCTATAAGTCAAATCCATTTCTCATTTAAAAATTCATAAGAGAAACCCGTGAGAGATGTATTTTGTTAATGAAATCCATGAAGTGATTGAGTGTATCAAAAATCATTAAGTGATGAAGCAAGGGTATGAAGTAAATTTGATACCAAGGAAGCTAAAAACGAAATAGATTCATGAAAGCCCCATACAACAAACTCATACATTCGGACAATTTAACATCCCTAATTCCCTTCTAATAAAATCAGATTATTCTTCATTTAAAGGTTTTGTAAAGATATCGGCTAATTAATGTTTTATATCAATAAACTCGAAGATTACATCATGATTATTAACAAGATCTCATATAAAGTGATGCTTAATGTCAATGTGTTTAGTTTTAGAGTGTTGAATAGGATTTTTTGTTAAACATATTGCACTTGTATTATCACATTTTATAGGAATATTTTTAAGAAAAAAATTATAATCTTCCAAAGTATTTTTCATCCATACAACTTGTGCACAACATGCACTAGTTGCAATGTATTCGGCTTCGGTTGTGGATAATGCAATCGAGTTTTGTTTCTTGGAGGACCAAGAGATAAGTGCGTGTCTTAAAAATTAACATATTCCATATGTGCTCTTTCTATCTATACAGCACCCAGCAAAATCAGCATCGGCATAACCAAGCAATTCAATAATTTTTTATTTTGGATACCATAATCCTAATTTAGAAGTTCCTTTTAGGTATCTAAAAATCCTTTTGACAGCTTTTAAATGAGATTGCTTCGGGTTAGATTGAAATCATTTTAACCAACTCATTTTAACCATCATGATATTTTCGGCATAACACTTGAAATGAGTGCATCATGTAAAGATATCAAAATCTTACTTTGCAGTTTTAAATATTGATATCTTACCATATGATGAATTACTACCATCATTCACATTTGAAATGTAAGATTTGAAAATGGATATTAAGCCTTGACATCATTTTCAGAGAGATACATCATGATAGGAATCATGGTGGGAGTATTGATAAGGTTAAATGATTTTAACTTATCAATATGTCTCTTGAATTCAAAGGCTTTGAATTCAAGAATGACTTATCTCAAGATGGCATATAGATAGGGGGAGTTAAGGTTAACTCCGTTATCAATTGATTATCATCATTAAAAAGGGGGAGATTGTTGAATCTTGGATTTTGATGATGAAGTCAATTGTCATTGCCAGGGCTGGGTCCCAGCTCGGTGACGTGTGAAGGATTAACTACGATGAAAGTAAGACATGCAACAGGAGTTGCGCCGGAGTCAAGACTATGATCACGTTGGGAGTTCGAGAGTTCGACGAAAGTCCAGACGGTCGTCGGAGGTTCTGCGGGAACAAATACGAGAAGTCCTGGAGCTTGCCAAAGAAGCTCATCGGAACTCGCCAAGTGGATCGTCGCAAGTCCAGGAGTTTGCCGGAAGTCCGCAGGAGCATCGCCGAAGGTTCGTCGGATGTTCGCCGGAAGATCGCCGGAAGCTCGCCGGAAGAAGCGATTGACGCATCGGAGCAAGCTGCAGTATATGCCTTAAGAAAGGTCGTAGTTAGCACAATGATTAAGTTAGAAATGGGAGGTGATCCCATTAACTTAATCTTGGGGCAATTGGGCCCCTGAAAGACACAAATTGGGCCGAATGGATCAGCCCATTCGAACCCAGAACTTTGGCCAGCGGTGGCACCGCCTGGGTGGGCAGTGGCACCGCCCGAGCTCAGTTTCCGAGCTCTGGCTGGGCGGTGCAACCGCCCCTGACAAGAGGTTGAACCGCCTGAGCTCGGTCTCCGAGCTCTGGCTAGGCGGTGCAACCGCCCCTGACAAGCGGTTGAACCGCCTGAGCTCAGTCTTCGAGCTCTGGCAGGAGGTGCAACCGCCCATGTCAGGAGGTTGAACCGCCCAGGGCTCAGTCTTCGAGCTCTGCCAGGCGGTGCAACCGCCTGATCCCGGAATTCCGGGATTTGATCGTTTTAAGCTCCAAATTTGAACTGGGTTGGGGCCTATAAATACCCCACCCATTCAGCACTGAAAAGAAACAGACCTACACCGAATTCTAGATCTTTTCTGTGATTCTAAGAGCTCAAATTTGTGTTAAGACCAAAAGTTCTCCTCTTTCTGTTCTTCAAGTCTTGAGTTGTAAAGAGAGGAGAGAAAGATTCTGTAAGGGTTGTCTCCTGAGCCCGTCAAAAGGAGTGAAACTATAAAAGGGCAGTTGGCCTTCGCCTATTAAAGGAAGGCCTCTAGTTGACGTCGGCAACCTCATCGGTGGAGGAAGCCAAAAGTGGAGTAGGTCAAGACTGACCGAACCACTCTAAATCTCTGGTTTGCTTTTACTTTGAGCACTTTATCATTACTGCAAACCTCCTACATAGCTACTGCTCTCTACGCTTTTACGAACAAGCCTCTAAGCTCTGATCTTTCCGAATCTGCATTCAAACACAAATCGGTGTTTTCGCAAACTGCCTTCATAGATTTACTTTAACATCATCTCGCTTAATCTTAAGTTAAAGTAAGAATCGGCTTTTACACCGAAATCATCTTTATCGAACGAACGAAGTTTTAATCGTCGAAAGATTTCCGCTGCACTAATTCACCCCCCCCCCCTCTTAGTGCCGCTCCGATCCTAACAAATTTGTGATTCTAAAGAGCTCAAATTTGTGTTAAGTTCAAAAGTTCTCCTCTTTCTGTTCTTCAAGTCTTGAGTTGTAAAGAGAGGAGAGAAAGGTCCTGTAAGGGTTGTCTCCTGAGCCCGGCAAAAGGAGTGAAACTGTAAAAGGGCAGTAGGAATTGACAATGAAATATAATATTATTGATTTTAGATAGGGTCACACCTCCTAAATGCGATAATTCGGAGGGCGTGACAGAAGGAGGGAGATTGCACCCTCTGCTCTCCTTCTTCCTCTTCTTAAGGGGTGCGAATAGTGGATGGGTTTCTTGCGATAGGGTCTCTTCTCAATAGAACGGAGGATGGGGAAACTGCTGTGAACGAACCCCTTGCGGCGGCAACATATCGCATTCAGGGCTGCGATCCTACTCAAGCAAGGTAGTGTTTGCCCCCTTCCCCCTACAGCAGCTCCTCTTCTTCCTCTCGTGGAATAGAGGAGGAGATATTGGAGGAACAATGGTGCTATCTTCTTCCTCTTTGTGGCTGGTATCTTCACCGATAGGCGACGACGACGACAGCTCTAGAACCTTCTTAAGGAGCAGGGGAGAAGAGGCACCCTCCTAGGATCAATAACGACATTAAGAGGGGGTTGAATTAGTGCTGTGGATAAAAATGATAAATTTAATCAATTTCAAAAAACTTCGTACGATGAAACTCTTAGTTCAACGAAAACCGTTTTGAAAAAACGTTTGACTCGAATAAGTTTGTAAGTGAGTAGAGAGGCTTCTTTCATTCTTTCAACTTTAGCTCTTGTCATTGGTCCTCCATGAATAGTTAAAGGGCCTTTGGCAGAATTATGATCAACTTGATGGTTCATATCATTCCCCCTTTCTTTGAAAGGATTCGTCCTCGAATTAGTGCCTTCATCACCTGCATCAAACAAAGATAAATCAGAAATGGACCAGCTCGTATACATTGTCATTGATTTTTTTAGTCCTCAAAATGGACCATATCCTCTTGGTATTAGTTTAGACTTCTTTTGGCAAGGAAATCTTTCATTCCTCAAGTGTAACCAAACCCAATCACCATGTTCAAATACTACTTGCTTTTGTCCTTTGTTGTGTTGTTTCTTATTTTGTAGAGTTTTCTTTTCAATTTGTGTCCAGACTCTTTTATGCAATACTTTGACAAAATCAGCTTTTTGCTTACCATCCAAATTGGCATTTTCCATAGGTAAAGGTAGCAAATCTATAGGAGTTAATGGATTGAACCTATACAAAACTTCAAATGGGGAATGGTTTGTTGTAGCATGTATACTTCTGTTATAAGCAAACTCCACATGTGGCAAACTCCCAAATTTTCAAATTATTTTGAATTATGACTCTCAAAAGTATTGATAAAATTTGATTTACCACCTCCATTTGTCTATTTATTTATGGATGACAAGTGGTTGAATACAATAGCCTTGTACCTAACTTACTCCAAAGTATTTTTCAAAAGTAGCCAAGGAACTTCATATCTCTATCACTCATAATTATCTTTGGAATGCCATATAATCTCACAATTTCTTTGAAGAACAACCCTGTGACATGTGTTGCATCATCTGTTTTGTGGCATGGAATGAAATGTGCCATCTTGCTAAACCTATCAACAACAACAAAAATAGAATCTCTCCCTCCTTTTGACCTAGGTAAACCTAAGACAAAGTCCATCGATATATTATCCTAAGGCTCACTAGTTATAGGAAGAGGAATATACAACCCATGAGACATTACTTTAGATTTAGCTTGTTCACAAGTATTGCATTTCTTACATAATGTCTCAATATCTCTTTTCATGTGTGGCCAAAAGAAATGATCACTTGGTGTGGGATTCATCTCTGGACTGAGATCGGCGTTGCACCCCTTGTGTTGCTCAGTGAAGGGAGGAGATCGGCAATGTTGCTGGGCGATGGTGGCAGCTCATGCTCGGGAAGAGATCGACGATGGTGGTTGTGATCATCAACCTGTAATCGCCACCTTCCCTCTACAGCCCCTCTGCTCTCCTTCTTCTTTTGGAATAGAGGAGAAGAGGCCCTTCTCGCCCCTGCTATGATTGTGCTATGATCACCCATTCCCTTGCTCCTCTTCTCATGAGGAACATAGAGGGAAGACAGCGAACAGAGGAGGAAGAGAAGGAAGGCTGTCGTGATCCCTCTTGCTCTTCTTCTTCATAGAAGGTGATTGCAACCCTTGGAAGGCTTTCACTACTCCCAATGTTGTAGGGACACGACAGCGATGTCCCTTGGGGCTAGTGACGATGGCGGGAGGGTAGATTCGATGGCGAGGCTCCCTACCCTTACCTCTTAAGTTACTCCCCCGCTTTCTTTCCGGCGAGAAGCTCCTTCGATGAAGTAGCATCGAAGTAGGTCGCGCTCTAGATCGTGGCCTCCTGCTTCCATTTCCAGTGATCCTCAGCCTTGGACTAGCCTCTTCAAGAATCTGATTGGAAGTTTAGTTCTCAGCTTGGATTTCTTTGATCCAGAAGTTCAGGCTAATAAGAAGATTGTTGTGTACGAGAAGGCTGATTCCGTAGAGCTAATTGAGACATGGTCTATGGCGATTGTTGGCTATGTGTAGGTCTCAAAACATCATATTTCCCACTATCTTCATTTATCAAAACTAGATGGGGAACATTGGCATTTGATCTTCATATATTGGAGAATAGTTTCTTTGTTTGCAAGCTATACTCTGAAGAAGAATTACAATAGATCCTTGAAGGGTTTTGGACTATTCATGACCATCTAATGATTCTACGACACTGGTCTCCTGATGTCCGCTTGGAATTAGATAGCCTATAGTCTATTTCCTTATGAGTATCCTTTCATGGTCTTCCTCTACATCTTTAGAGTCGATGTTTTATTGCAAAGTTATGCAGCACTCTAGGGCAGCCACTCAACTATGTAGACTAGATTAGCATTTGCACCAACATGTGTAATAGTTTCTTCCATTGGTGATCTTCCTAATGAAGTTTTTTATCGTGATTTTGATGGGAACACTTGTAAGGTACATGTCTCATATTCCTAGAAGCCACAATAATGTCAGAGTTACTTATCTTTCGACCATGCAAATAGAGCCTATCAGCAAACTTAGAAACAGATCACCTAGGTTTATTGGCCACGTCAAGCACCTCAGCATGGGGTTGATGCTAACCAAAGTAAGTCTCCTCTAGTGTAGGTGGTGATGCATATGGTTAATGCTGACCAAAATGTTGGCAAGCTTTAATCACATCATTACCAATGATAGACCATGTAATTTGATAAAATTTCATTGGAAATCCATTCGAACTAGGGTTTTTGTGCTTCGGTAACTTAAAAATAACTCTTACAATTTCGTCATCTGTAATTAGGGCATTGAGAATTGAGATGTCACCTGAATCAAGCTTTCTAGTTGGCTCCACATGAATATTATTAAGTTGTACCGTTTGATTGAGTAAAGAATAAAAAAATTACTTAGTGTATGCTTTAATCTCATCCAAATTCTCAATAAAATTATCATATTTGTCTTTGCATTTCTTAATGCGATTAATGGTCCTTCGAGTAGCAATGATAGCATAAAAAAATATAATATTGGAATCCCCTAGAGTAAGCCAATGCTGTCGAGACTTCTGCTTTGTAAAACTTTCCTCGACTTGCATAAAGTTATTTTTGACTTTTATCTCTTTGTACATAACATTTTTATTGTAGGGCTGAAATTGTAGCTTAAGTTGCACCAGTTCCTTTCTATAAAGGACTCGGGTGGTAATATTATGAAAGGTGTTTGTATTAAGGGTTGGGGGCGGCGACGGTGCCCTCTACGCGCAGAGGTCACTAAGAGACCTGCTCCAGGAAGGAACAGAGGAGAAGAGGCACCCACGGCCCCTTCCCGTGCTCCTCTTCTTCCTCTCGAGGAACAGTGGGGAAGACAGCGATGGAGACGATGGTGGCGGCTCTAGGTTCTGCACCGTGCTGCTTCTCCCTAGGGTGAAGGAAGGGGTCATCGGTGACTCTGCATCTCCCCTTTCCCTTTGCTCTCCGAACATAGGAGAAGAGGAGATCAGTGACGGGAACAGTCAGCTCGCCCAAATCTCTGGCGCCGACGACCTTCTATGGACCGAGATTGGCGCTGCGGTCGCTCGGTGAAGGGAGGCGATCTCACCACTACTGCTGGGTGACGGCGGCGGCGGCTGCACGACGGGAAAGCTGTGATCGCACCCCCAAAGAGGAGAACAAAGGAGACTCTTCCCGTAGCCTACTTCTTCGAGAACCGATGGTCGTGTTTGTTGAGAGGCTGTGATCGCACCCCCAAAGAGGAGCGCATCGCCCCCTCTGCTTCTTTTCTTCCTCTCGAGGAACAGAGGAGAAGCAGCAGGCAACATACGATTCATCGGTGACCAGAGGAAGGAGGGATCTTCTCCCTGGGCTGACTACAGTTGCGAAGTGAGGGAAGAATCGGTGGCTGCCGGCGAGTCCACTGGCCCCCTTCCTCCTACTGGGCGACAACGGTGGCGGCTCTTCCAGATCTCAAAGGAGGGGCTTCTAGGGAATAGAGGAGCGGAGAGAGGGTTGCGTTCGCTCCTCTCTGCATCTTCCCCTGCTCTCCTCGCTCTCCTCATCGAGGAAAAGTGGGCCCTGCTGCTGTGATCGCAACCTTGCTTCTGCGATCGACTGTCGGTGATCGGTGAAGGGAGGCGAGGACTCCATTGCTGTTTCTCGTCCTTCCCAATGCTGCATGGAGAGGACAGCAATGGTACCGTTGCTCCTCTGCTTTTTTTTTTTTTTTTTTTTTCCGACGAGATGCTCCACGAAGCAATATCGAAGTAGGTCATTCCGACGAGATGCTCCTTCAACGAAGCAGTATGCTCTAGATCGTGGCCTCCTACTCACATTTTCAATGACCGTCGACCTTGGACTAGCCTCTTCAAAGCTCTGGTTGGAAATCCGGATCTCAACTTGAATTTCTTTACTCCAGAAGTTCAGACTGATAAGAAGATTGTTATATACGAGACTACAGATTCTGCAAAGCTGATTGAGACATGGTGATATCGGGGTGATGCAAAATGGGGGGATAAAGTAGAATATATTTCAAAAGAAAATCGATGATACAGTTTTTCGGATAGAAAATGTACGAACTCATGATAATACTTCAATAAAATTGAAAAAAATAACTCACCACCAAGTTTAAAATCACAAAGGGATATAGAAAGTTCACCACCCCAAGGAAATTAAACAAAGATACAAAACTGAAAATAAAATATTCACCACTCAAGGAAGCATCCAAGAGATACAGAGTTTAAGGGAGAACTTCAAGATAGCTTCTACCAAAATATCAGCAGTTTCTAAAGTGCTTTATAAGCCCTAAACACCAAAATAAATACTAGTGCATGAAACAACCCTTCATGCATTGGGAATTTCAAAATTAAGTGTTTTACAACTGCTAACCAACTCCTTTAATGCATTTCTTGATCATGAAGAAAAGCAATTTGAAACAGTTTTAACTTTGTGCACAGCTTTAACTTTGTGTAGGGAATATGCTGATGAGTTGTCATATCTGAGTGGGCTAAGTTGAAGATTATGAGGTAATATTGTTGGCTGAAAAAAATACCATATCATCAACAATGTTCATATGAGCATATTATAGCAAATTAGACACTCTTGTGTCACATGGTCTATGGCGATTGTTGGCTATGTGGTAGGTACCAAAATATCATATTTTTCATTATCCTTATTTATCAAAACTAGATGGGGAACATCAGCATTTGATCTTCATATGCAGGAGAATGGTTTCTTTGTTTGTAAGCTATACTCTAAAGAAGATTTGCAATGGATCCTTGAATGGTTTTAGACTATTCGCGGCCATCCAATGATTCTACGATGTTAGTCTCCTGATGTTCGCTTGGAGTTAGATAGCCTACGGTCTATTCCCTTATAGGTATCCTTTCATGGTCTTCCTCTACATCTTTAGAGTCGACGCTTTATTATAAAATTACGCAGTACTTTGAGATAGCCACTCTATATCGACAAAGCAACAGCTGCATAGACAAGATTAGCATTTGCACGAGCATGTGTAATGGTTTCTTCCGATGGTGATCTTCATAACGAGGTTTTTTATTGTGAACTTGATGGGAACACCTGTAAGGTACATGTCTCATATTCCTAGAAGCCACAATAGTGTCAGAGTTGCTTATCTTTCGGCTATGCAAATGAATCTTGTCAGCAAACTCAAAAACAGATCACCCAGGTTTAACGATCACGTCAAGCAACTCAGTATAGGGTTAATGTTGAATAAAGTGAGTCTCCTCTAGCGCAGGTGGTGGCGAAGACGGTTGAGCATTCTGATTCATTGGGGTAGCATTGCGTACAGAAGGATAAATCAGAAACTTTACCTCTTCCTATTATGTCGGAGCCTTCCACAATAGAAGTTTCCCATGGTACTCGCATATAGGAGATGGCGAAGTTAAGAACTTCATCTCTTACTATATTATCGGAGCCTCCCACAATAAGAATTTCACGACCTATTCATTGCGTCAACCAAGACATTTTGTCTCAACAAACTCATGCCCCAACAAGCCTCAACAACTAGGATATTTTGCATCAACAAGCCCATTGCACTTCAACAACCCCTACTAACCAAGACTTCTTAGCTCCAAGTACTTTAAAGTTTAAACGTTTGTAAGCTATGGATGAAGTGGATAAATATAGGAATAAAGGCTTGAATAAAGGTAAGGATATTGTGCGGGAGGAAAATACAAAATCAAAGTATAAGAAAAAGGATGGTACTGTCCTTCTAAAGTCATAGGGTGAATTCTTTACTTTCTTTCCATTTGTTTTATTTCTGATGAAGATAACCTGTTGGAATGTTCGTGGACTTAATAAGCTTGAAAAATGTCAGGAGCTCAATAGAATAATCAAGTCCGCTGCATGTGATATTATTATTCTTGTGGAATCAAAAATTAAACCATCACATGTTCGTGTTCAAAAGAATTTAATATGATCGAATGTAAAACTATTTACCAATGATTTTAGCGACACTTTTGATAGAATATGGGTCTTATGGCATCCTAACTCTATTAGTGCTTGGTTTATTTCTGTTATTGAATAATTTATACATCTTAAGATAGAGGACAAAAAGAATGGCCGTCAATTCAATATCACTGGTATATATGCTTCAAACAGTAGGCATGAAAGAAATATTTTATGGACTGATCTGATTAGCATTACAAATGTTTGTCTTAACGTACTTTGGATTGTTCTTAGTGACTTTAATATTATTTAGTACACAAAAAAAGCAAGGGGTAGACAACTTTCAAAAAGCCAACTCCAAAGTTTTAATGATTACATAGATACTGCTGCATTGATTGATATGAAATTTGTGGGCAATTGGCTCTCCTGGAGTAATCAAGGTGCTGCTAACAAAAAAATAATGCCTCGACTCGACAGATGTCTAATTAATCAAGAATGGTTAACAGTTTACCCGGATTCACTTCTTGAGTATGGTGCTCAATTGTTATAAGTTCAGCTTTTAGACAAAGCAACACATAGAGGTAAGAAACCTTTTAGATTTTTTAACATGTGAAGTACTCATTGTCGATTTCTCAATGTTATAAGATCAGCTTAGAATGTTAATGTGCATGGTTCTCCCCCTTATATCTTATGCCAAAAACACCAGACTTCGTCCTTATATCTACTAATTAACTTGTAAGGTTTTGGTTGTTTGATAGTAGATAATTTTAGTTTCTCCATGAGCAAGGTGCTTGCCACATTTGTACAATTTCCACTATCAACAATCACATTACACAACTTGTTAGCAATCAAACCATGAGTATGAAACATATTTTCACATTGTTCACCATGTTTATCATTTTTATTTTGCAAACTAAGTGTGCATTGAACAACTAGATTTTCACCTTTAGCATACTCTACATCACTAGCATCCTCTGGAATGTCATCATCATCCTCTCTCTCACTTTTAGATTCCACAATTTCATCCCTCATGATCATAACTCTCTTATTAGGACATTCACGTGCCACATGTCCATGTCCAAGACACTTAAAATAATTAATATATCTAGTTTGATTAGGTTGATTCTCACCTTTAGCCTTGCTACCTGATTCATTTCTACCTTTAGTTTTATCAATTTTAGGCTTAACAATGGGTTTATCATCCTTTTTACTCTAATTCATTTTCCAAGAAGAAGAACCCTAATAAGGTTTTGAATCATACCTTGTGCCTTTTATTTTGAGTTGTCTCTCAATCTTCATGGCCACATTCACCATGTCCTCAATCTCCATATAATGTTGTAACTCTACAAGATCAGCAATGTTCTTGTTTAATATACTTAGGAATTAAGCCATGGTGGCCTCACGGTCTTCCTCTACTTCAGCTCTTATTATGGCTATCTCCATCTCTTTCTGATATTCATCAACACACATGAAACCTTGTATCAAAGTTTGTAGCCATTGATGCAAATCCCTATAGTAATGGCTAGGGAAAAATTTCCTCCTCATGATTTGTTTCATCTCCAACCAAGTCTCCACGGGCCTTTCATCATTTCTACGCTTGTCTTTACATAATTGATCCTACCAAATAATAGCATAATCACAAAATTCATCAGTGGCTAATTTTACCTTTTTCTCTTCGGAGTAGTTGTGACATTCAAATATCAGCTCCACTTTTCGTTCCCACTCTAAATAGGCATATGGATTATTCTTTCCTTGAAAATGAGGAATTTTAATTTTGATGCTGCCTATATTTCTGTCCACACTATCAAAACGTCCTCTCCTAGTTTGTCTCCTATGATTAACATCGTGACCAACTAGAGTAACTTGGTCATCATCTATGTCATCACCACCATCATATTCATTATTGACAAAGGTTGGTTGTCCCCCACATCGTGGTTCACCTTGCAATCTATTAATTGCATCATCATGTCTTTCTAGATGATCTCTTACATCTCTCATCACTTTGAACATACGTTCAAATTACTGCAGCATTGCTTGAACCAAAAGATCATTTGATGAAGAACTTGCTTCTTTATCTTTAGACATGTTCACAACCTAAAAAACAAAGTTAGAATAGCCTCACCAACACTTCCTCATATGTTTCACTCTAGATTTGATTTAGTCCACCCATGTTTCACATAATTTTTGGCTTTTCTCAAGACTGATCTCACTACTGTTTAAAAGGTAGGCCAATTGAAATGTGTGTGTAATGCACTTTAATCATTAGCAAAGATTAGAATTCAAATATCTTTTTTTTTTGTAAGTAAAAGTAAATTGATTAAGTATGAAGTTTGTATAAAGTACATCTGTCAACACAAGCCATAGACAAAAGCCTGATATCTCTTTAGAGTATTCTAGGAGAGTGCACCCCACCTCAAAAAGATGGAATTGTCTCACTCCACCAAACTCATCTCCAAGAGTAGTCAAACAAAAAGGTAGTCATGACTACACATGCTGTAGACTAACTCCTTAATGTAGTCAACAAATAAAATGTAATGTCCAAACATGCTTAGACTAGCTGTGAGTACATCGCTTTATTAAAGCAGATAACTATGGAATACATACAATTCGTCAACACCATTCCCGAGACCATTAACTGATAAAAAAATTGAATCTGATAAAAATATCTTTCTCTCATTTTGTGAAGTGCTCCATTTTCAGATCTTGCTCCATATATGATCTTGAATCTCTAAGAATTTCTATCAGAAGCTGAGCATTATTTATGTTTTGACACTTAAAGATTCTACGACATCTCTCCTTCCAAATCCACAGCGAATCTAAAAGTAACCTTTGCCAATTTTGTAAGAGGACCTTTACTTGAGAAGCTTTGCATGAGTTTGTGAAATTCATGATGCAAGTTTGGCTGCGGTAGCCTATTAAGTTCTAATCTCTCCATAATCTCCTTTCAAATCCAATTAGTATAGTCACAAGCAAAGTAGAGGTGATCAACACTTTCGATTCCGATGAAAACCATTTCATTTTTCTTGAATGAGTAGAGAAGAGGGGATTGGACAGTTTGTAATGAAGTAAAGTTGAATGCAGTAAAAAGATTAAGCAGTAAGGAATGAACACATAGGAATTTATAGTGGTTCGGTCATTGTGACCTACATCCACTTCTGATTCCTCCTCCATCGAGGTCATTGGCATCCACTGATAGTCTTCCTTCAATAGGCAAAGACCAACCACCTCTTTATAACATTTTTTCCTTTTCATGGGTTTAGGAGATAGCCCTTACAAGCCTCACACATCTTCTTGGATGATTACAAAGCTAAAGAGAGGGAGGAGGAGGACTATTATCACTTTTACAACACTTCTAACACCCCAACACTTAAGAGTTTTTTTACACTTTGATTGCACTTTGTTACCCTTTCATGCAAAAAAGGGTGGGGTATTTATAGGCCCTAATGGCTTCAAAATTGGAGCCAAAAAGTATCTTATCCTAGATTTTTGAGGTATTGGGTGGTATCACCGCTTGACACTTTAACACTGGGCGGTACCACCACCTGATAAAGTCTTGGATACTAAGCTCTGGAGGTACCACCTCTTGATAGGGTGGTACCATCGCCTGACAGGTAATAACTACAGACGGTACCACCGTTCAGTCTAGGCAATACCACCATCCATACCACCTGGGAGACTGTTCCCTAGGTGGTTCCACCACCCCAGTCTAGTGGTGCCACCACCAGACAGGGTCCAGCAACCTGGTTGGACCTTGAATCCAGCCCGAACCAATCCAATTACGGGCCCAATTGGCCCCTAATTGAGTTAGTGGGATTACCTCCTAAACCTAACCTCAATTGCATGCTAACTATAATTCTTAAGGCATACACTAAGCAAAACAAGTCCGATTAGTATAGGTTTCTTCCGACGAGCTTCCGACGAACTTCCGACGATCTCTCGACAATGTTCTAGTGGAATCCTAGCAATCTCCTGGACTTCACGACGATATTCTTGGCGAGTTCCGACAAACTTCTTTGGCAAGCTCCTAGACTTCTTGGTCAATTCCAACAGAACTCCCAACGAACATTCAGACTTCCGATGAACCCTCGAACCCCCAACGAAATCTCGATCTTGACTCCGGTACTTCATTTTGCTTTATGCCTTGATCGCTGTCATAGTTAATCCTGCACACTTCTCAAAATATAGATTTGATCAAATAATTTATCAATTGATTTCATCATCGAAATCCAAGATTCAATAGATTCAATTATCTGTAATTAATGTAAAGCCTCAATGTTCCATCCTTCTTAACTAACACCGGAGCACCCATGATGAAATACTAGGCCAAATAAAACCCTTATCTAATAGTCCTTGTAGTTGCTTTTTCAATTCCACTTACTCAAATAGTATCATTCTGTAGAGAGGCATAGACATTGGAATTATCCCAATGACCAAATCAAAAGCAAATTTACCCTCTTTGTTTGGAGATAATCTAAGCAAGTCATCCTGGGATACATCAGGCAAGGAGGTAAATCATACCCAATACACTCAAAATAAAAGATTGGATGATCTAGTATGTCAAAAGTGATAATTTTGTATAATAATCTGTTGAATTTCGGATTTTGATGATGAAGTCAATTGTAAATTATTTTATCTAATCTATATGTTGAGAAAAGTGTGCAGGATTAACTACGATAGCAGTAAGACATAAAGCAGGTATTGCCAGAGTTAAGATCGAGATCTTATTGGGAGTTCGAGAGTTCGTCAAACGTCCGGACGTTCGTCGGAAATTCTGTCGGAACCAACCAAGAAGTCTAGGAGCTTTCCAAAGAAGCTTGTCAGAACTTGCCAAGAAGATAGTCGTAAAGCCCAAGAGCTTGCCGGGAGTCCGCCGAAGCATTACCGAGAGTTTGTCAGATGTTCGCTAGAAGTACGCCAAAAGCTCGTCGGAAGAGCAATTGACGCACCGAAATGAGAAGTGTTATGATTAAGTCTTAGCTATCGTAGTTAGTGTAAATTAAGTTAAGATTAGGAGGTAATCCTACTAACTTAATTAGGGGCCAACTGGGCCCTTAATAGGGCTGAATTGGGCCAAATGGAGCAACCCATTCAGCCCTTGAATTCCTGGCCGACGGTGGCACTGCTTGGGAGACTCGGGTCTCCTAGGAATTTTAGGCGGTGGTACCGCCCCTATCAGGCACTGGTACCATCAGTAGTTAATACTGTCAGGCGGTGGTACCACTAGAGCTCGATCTCCGAGCTTTGTCAAGTGGTGGTACCACCCAATGTCAAGTGACATGCGATAGTACCGCCCAGTAATGGTGGTGGTACTGCCAGAAACCCGAAAATCTAGGATTATACACTTGGCTCCAATTTTCAAGTCTTTGGGGCCTATAAAAACCCTACCCTTTTCTGTATAAAAGGGAACGAAACCTATTGGCATAATCTTGAGTTCTTGAGCCTTAAAGTGTTGTAAAAGTAAAGAGTTCTCCTCCTTCATCTCTTAGCATTGTAACCATCCAAGAAAGAGGAGTGAGACTTATAAGGGTTGTCTCCTAAGCCAACAAAAGGAGAAAGCTATAAAAGGTGGTTGGCCTTCGCCTATTGAAGGAAGGCCTTTAGTGGACGCTGGAGACCTCGTCAGAGGAGGAATCTGAAAGTGGATCTAGGTCACATTGACCGAACCACTCTAAAACTCGGTTTGCATTTACTTTGTGCAATTTACTTTACTACAAACCTCCTTAATCTTCTCTTGCATTTTTACGAAAGCTTTCAAGTTCAACTTCTCTTCGAAATAGATTGAATCGAAACTATTTTCGTCAGAATCGGTTTTAAACGAAACAAATAATTTTCTGAAATCGTGAAAGTTTTTCGTTGCACTAATTCACTCCCCCCTCTTGTTAGGATCGAGAGCACCAAGAGGGGAGGGGGTGAATTAGTGCAGCGGAAAACTTTCAATAATTAAAACTACGTTCGTACGATAAAACCGCTTCCGACGTAAAACTGTTTTCGGAAACTTAGCTTGAAAGCAAGTTCGTCAAGGAGTGCAGCAAAAGTAACGAGGAAGTAAAG
>LVTN01003389.1:3718-20912 GCA_001649415.1 Musa itinerans
TTCTTCTCCTCATCTTGCTTTCACTACACTTACGCTCTCTTACATTTTAAAGTTATTATCTTTCCGAATCGATTCGAACGTACGAAATATTTTTTGAAATCGCATAAGTTTTCCGCTGCACTAATTCACCCCCCCTCTTAGTGTGCTCTTGATCCTAACATTTGGCACTTGGGCCGATAGTGGCACCGCTTGGGACTCAGTCTCCCAGGTGGTTTGGGTGGTGATACCGTCGGTAATAAATACTGTCAGGCGGTGGTACCACCCAGTGTCAGTCTGTAGGCGGTAGTACGGCCTAATAATGGTGGTGGTACCGCTAGTACCTTGAAATCTAGGGATTTGATACTTTTTGGCTCCAATTCTGAAGTCATTGGGGCCTATAAATACCCCACAATTTTCTGCATGAAAGGGCATGAAAATTTTAACAATATCTTAAAGTTTTGTGGAGTTAAAAGTATTATGAAAGTGCTAAGAGTCCTCTTCCCATTCTAAGTCTTGTGATCATTCAAGAGAGGTGTGAGGCTTGTAAGGGTTATCTCCTAAACCTGTGAAAAAGAGAAAACACTATAAAGAGGTGGTTGGTCTTCGCCTATTGAAGGAAGACCATTAGTAGATGCTGGTGACCTCGACGGAGGAGGAATCAGGAGTGGATGTAGGTCACAATGACCGAACCACTATAAATTCCGATGTGCTCATTTCCATTCTGCTTTTCATTACTGTCATTACTTTCTAAGTTAATTGCTAGTTCATTTACTCTAAAAGTCAAGAACTTTCCGAGATTGGTTTTCAACGAACGAATACTTTTTGAAACCGATGATTTTTTTCGCTGCACTAATTCACCCCCCCTCTTATTGCCGCACTTGATCCTAACAAAATCTCATGTGATTTTTTTTTCAAAGAAAAGATTCAACTTTTGGTATTTACAACTTGATTTTTATGTGATTTTGCAAAGTTAGGGATGTTAAATTGTCCGAATGCATGAATTTGTTGAATATCTTTTCTGGACTTTCTCGATTTTTCGTAAGTAAAGCTTTTATGAATATTATTTTGCTTTCATGAAATATGGAATATCAATTTACTTGGTATCAAATTTATTTCATACCCTTGCTCCATCACTTAATGATTTTTGATACACTTAGTCCCTTCACTAATGGAATTTATTGACAAATACATCTCTCATGGATTTCACTCTTGTGAATTTTTAATGAGAAACTAATTTGATTTATGAAGTTTTATTCATGGATTTTTTTATCCTTCATATGATGCTCCTTTCACATGAATTCTTCCTTATTATTCTCATGAAAGAAAAATTTTATGAATTTTTAGTATGTGATGATCACTTGCAAGAATGAGGATTTGATTTCGTATGGATATCTTGATCCTTTTCATGAATCTCTTCTCCTTATTGAACTAGAAGCCTGATTCAGGGAAACTCATTTATTTTTATTTGACTTGGTTCAAATCCTTTCATGAATTTGGTTCTTGATGAATTCCTTCCTTACCCTTCTTCCTCTTCTTCTTATTTTTATGATAAAGGAAGAAAGAAACTTGCACATCTCAAGAAGAACCAAAAAGCCTTTGCGCATCCAAAGTAAAAATGTTAGCTTATCCAAAAGTGGTTATCATGCAAAGTTTTTTGCTTAACTTCTCATTTTTGCTAACTTGGATAAATTGGTGTGGAACTTGCATGATTTTTTTTTTCCACACTTAGCATTGTTGAATGGTTCTCCTTTTTATTAATAACAAAGCGGGAGAAATGTGGCAAATTGATGATAAATTGGCATTATAAATGTTTGAGATAAATGTATAAAATGTATCTTATCGTAAATGCTTGAATGTTTTACGAATGCTTGAAATATAATTGGAATCGTCAAATACATTGCAACACATCGCAAATACTTGAAACATATCAAAATGTATTTCATATGCATCATATGTATCGTAGATACTTGAAATGTTTCATGAATGCTTGATAATTATCTATCATTATGATAAGGTATCAAGAGCTTAACTTGCTATTGATATCATGCCTCGGAATGATGAATTGTCATCTTTTATTGAGAATTGTCATCTTGCTAAATTTTATATTTGAAATTTGTATCATACTTGAAAATGATGATTGTCTATCATGACTTGAAAATAGATGTCATGCCTTGACATCATTTTTATTGATAAATATGTGGTATCATATTTTGAATTGGTAAATCATGATAAGTATCATGATGTGCATGTTGATAAGTTTAAATGAATATAACTTATCGGTTTGATGCTTAAATTCAAGAGTCTCTTTTCTCAAGCAAAACGAAGTGCTGGAGTCAAGATTGAGATTTTGTTGGGAGTTTGAGAGTTCGTTGGAAGTCCGAACGTTTGTCGGAAGTTCTACTAGAATTGACCGAGAAGTCTATGAGCTTGCCAAAGAAGCTCGTCGGAACTCACCAAGAAGATCGTCAGGAAGTCTAGGAGCTTGCCGAGAGTCCGTTGGAACATTGCTGATAAATCATTAAAAGTTCGCCGGAAGATCGTCGGAAGCTTGTCGGAAGAAACCTAGACTAACCGGACTTGATTTGCTGAGTATATGCCTTAAGAATCATAGTTAGCACGTAATTAGGGTTATATTTGGGAGGTAATCCCACTAACTCTATTAGGGGCCAACTGTGCCCGTAATTGGATAGGTTTGGGCCGGATTCAAGGCCCAACTAAGTTGCTAGACCCTATTTGGCGATAGCACCGCTAGACTGGGGCAATGTTCTGCCTAGACTAGGCGGTAGTACCATCTATTAGGAAAAGAGTCAGCACTAAGAGGGAGGGTGAATTAGTGCAGCGGTAAAAATTACGTTGGTTCTGAAAACTTTCGTATGATAAAATCTGATATCGATGAAAACCATTTCGGAGAGATCTTTAAATTGAAAGCATACGGATGTATAGTTGATGTAAAGCAAGGAAGGCAGTTTGCAGTTAAGATAAATAACAAAACAGAAATGTAAAACCGGTTTATAGTGGTTCGGTCATCGTGACTTATATCCACTCCTCCGATTCCTCTTTCGTTAAGGCCACCAGCATCCACTATCGATCTTCCTTTAATAGGCAAAGATCAAACTCCTTCTTACACCCCTCTTCTCCTTTTCATAGGTTTAGGAGACCACCTTTACAAGCACACACACTCCTCCTAAACAGAATTCTAGACTTAGACTAGAGGAAGGGATTTCTCAAGTGATTGCAACAACGTTTCTTCACTTTTAAACTCTCTGTGCTTTTTTATCTTAACCAGGGATGAGAGTGGTATTTATAGGCCTCAAGTTGATTCAAACTTGAAGCCTAAAAACATCTCATCCTGGGTTTCCTAGGTATGGGTGGTACCACCGCTAGTGTCAGTCTGACACTGACACTGTATTGGGCGGTACCACCGCCCAGTTTGGCGGTACCACCGCCTGACAACCTGCCACTGGGTGGTACCATTGCATAGCAGCCTACCATCGGGCGGTACCACTGCCCAAACTGGCGGTACCACCGCCTACAGCCTCTCGGAGATTGTTTCTGGGCGGTACCACCACCCAGATCGATGGTACCACCGCCTAACACAGTCTCGGAGACTGTGCCATGACAGTGCCACTTCTTGGGTCACTATTTGAGCCTTTCATTAGGCCCAACATAGTCCTTACACAGGCCCAACTGACCCCTAATTGGGTTGGCCCAATTCCAAACCCAATTATGTGCTAACTACGAAATATAAGACATTTACTAAGCTAAACAAGTTCGTAAGTCTTGTTTCTTCCGGCAAGCTTCCGACGATCTTCTGGCGAACTTCTGATGATCTCTCGGCAATGTTCCTGTGGACTTTTGGCATGCTCCTGAACTTCATGATGATCTTCATAGCGAGTACCGACAAGCTTCTTTGGCAAGCTCCTAGACTTCTTGGTTGGTTCCGGTAGAACTTCCGACGAACGTCCGGTCTTCCAACGAACTCTCGAACTCCCAACGAAATCGCATTCTTGACTCCAAGACTTCATTTTGCTTTATGCCTTGTTATCATAGTTAATCCTGCACATGTAAAACACACTTCAATCTAGACAATTATTACTAAGCATAAATCATGTCGTTCGGCATGTCATTGGTCCATCGATGCTTCCTCTAATTCTTCGGCGTTTTGTCCTCTCTTGCGGCCTATTGCCCAATCGGCCAGTTGACCTTCACAACTTCGATATTCTTGGCATAATATTCGCTCTTCTTGGCCTGATGCCCGAATCCATGGCCCGAAGCCTTCTACCGATACGTCGATCGATCCTCCGGCCCAACATGATTCTTCTTTCTTTAATTGTCTCTCCGTGATCGAAGCATCTTGCATCACTCAAAACGAAGATCAAATCATAAACACTTATCAATTGGTTTCATCATCAAAATATGAGATTCAACAATCTCCCCATTTTTTATGATGACAACCAATTGATAACAGAGTTAACCTTAACTCCCCCTATCAATATGCCATATTGATAGAACTTTAAATTCAAGCTGAATTCAAGTTATTGCAAATTTCATCATGAATATTTGCAATACGTCATCATGCATAACATGATCATGTTAGGATTGGGGTCGGCACTAAGAGTGAATTAGTGCAGTGGTTAAAATTACGTTGGTTTCGGAAAAACCTTTGTACATTGAAAGCCGATTTCGTAAAGATGTTAACTCGAAAGTGTATTCGTAAACATATTGAAAGCACTAAGGAGGAGAGGTAGTTTGCTATAAAAGAAAGTTGCTCAACGTAAATGCAAACCGAGTTTTAGAGTGGTTCGGTCGTCGTGACCTACATCCACTTCGCCGATTCCTCTTTCGTCGAGGCTACCAGCATCCACTAACGATCATCCTTTAATAGACGAAGATCAATCTCCTTCTTACACCCCTCTTCTCCTTTTCACGGGTTTAGGAGACAACCCTTACAAGCACTCACTCACTCCTCTTACATAATTCTAAACTTAGAGTGGAGGAGGAAATTTCTCAAGAGATTGCAGCAGCATTTCTTTACTTTTAAACTCTCTGTGCTTGTGTGTTTTAACTAGGGATAAGAGGGGTATTTATAGGCTTCAAGTTGATTCAAACTTGGAGCCTAAAAATATCTTATCCCGGGTTTCCTGGGCACGGGCGGTACCACCGCCTACATTGGGCGGTACCACCGCCCAAACTGATGGTACCACCTCCTGACATAGTCTCGAAGATTGTGCCACAATGATGATGCCTCTTGGGTCACTATTTGGGCCTCTCATTGGGCCCAACACAGTCCTTACATGGGCCCAATTAGCCCCTAATTGGGTTGGCCCAAATCCAAACCCAATTACATACTAACTATGATTCCTAAGACATTTGCTAAGCTAAACAAGTCCCTATGTCTTGGTTTCTTCCGATGAGCTTCCAGCGATCTTCCGGCGAACTTTCGACGATCTCTTGGCAATGTTCCGGTGAACTCCCAGCAAGCTCCTAGACTTCACGATGATCTTCTTAGCGAGTTCTGACGAGCTTTTTTGGCAAGCTCCGAGACTTCTCGGTTGGTTCCGCCATAACATCCGACGAACTCTCGAACTCCCAACGAAATCACGTCCTTGACACCGGGACTTCATTTTGCTTCATGCCTTGCTATCATAGTTAAAACAGCACATGTAAAACATACTTCAATCTATACAATTAATACTAAGCATTAATCATGTTGTCCGGTATATCGTTGGTCCCTCGACGCTTCATCCGATTCTTTGGCGCATTATCCTCTCTTGCGGCCTATTGCCTAATCGTCCAGTTGACTCTACAACTCCAATATCCTTGGCGCAATATCCGCTTTTCTTGGCCTGATGCCCGAATCCATGGCCCGAAGCCTTCTGTCGATACGTCGACCGATCCTCCGGTCCGATGTCCAATCTTCTGACATGTTTTCCTTCGGCATAATATGATTTTTCCTACTTTAATTGTCTCATCCTGATCATAGCATCCTACATCACTCAAAACACAGATTAAAACATAAACACTTATTAATTAGTTTTATCATCAAAATTCGAGATTCAACATATCATACTTCTCCCCCTTTATCATCAACAAAATAGAGAAGTCCAACTATTAAGTGTTTAGACATACAAATTCAAATCATTGCATAAAAAACATAATATCAAGTTTTATCATCATGCAATTTGTAAGCTAGAAAATTTAGCAAGTGCTACATCATGCAAGCTATCAAGTTGTAGATATGCAAGGTAGTGAGATAGCAAGTTTACAACATATAAGCTACCAAAAATTTTGAAAGCAAATGCAAAATAGCTTTCTTGTTGAAGTGTATAAGCTAGCGATTCTTCCTTCCTATTGCAATGTGCAAGTTCCAAATTTTGCTTCTTGAGATAAGCAATATAGTGATGTTCAAGATAGCAAGCTCTTTCTTCTCTTTTGAGAAGTGCCAATGTGCAAGTTCAAGATAGCATCTACTTAAAATGTGCAAGCTAGCATTTTTGTGTTTCTAGCAATTCTTTCTCCATATATCATCATGCAAGCTAGCAATGTTTCTTGAGTTTTGCAAGTTTGTAAATTTTGCTAGATATGCAAGTTTAGCATGTTTTGCATCTTCTTGACTTGTGCAAGCTAGCTAGCAAGCTAGCTATCTCCCCCATTGTCATTGTCAAAAAGAAGGGAAGAATACAATTTTATATCTCTTTTTCCCTTTACAACAATTTTCAAATCATGACAAAGGATGAAGTATTCATTCTTATTTCAAAATACCATAATTGAGATAAACCTTGAATTCAAATCAAAGCAATTTCAATCATGATTCACATCATATGAAATACATCACATACATCATCATAATAAAAAGCATAAGTATTGCATGTATCATTCCAAATCATAAATATTTCCATCATGATGGTATCAATTTATCAAATTACATTCTACCATGCATGATCATAACTTTTTCTTTGTATTTTATGCATATTTTTATTTTATCACATTCATTTCATCTCATCAAAAAAAATTAATTGGGTGATGAATATAAGAAATTGCATAAAAATCATATCATGAAAGATAAGATCATGTGAATACCAAAAGACATGATTTCTTTTGGAAAATCTCTTCTTAAATAATCAAAAGAAAATCTTAGGAGATCAAATAATAAAAGATATTCAAAAGAAATTTTAAGTCATGAATTTCGAAAAAGATATTCTCTTTAGTAAATCGTAAAAGAAACTTAGGAGAAAAAGATTCCAATTCATGCATATAAAATCTTGACTTAAGCATAAGAAATCTCAATTTATAGATCTCAAAAAATCAAGATAAAACTCATTTATATTCAAATCATCAAATCAAAATCATTTTCAAGAGATTTATATATATATATAAAAACATAGATAGATTCATTAATCTCTCCTTTTTGAAAAATCGATAAAGTAGAGACATTTTTCTAGGAGAAAGCTTTCCTCTTTTTAGTGTTTCAATTCATATGATTGATTTCATATAAGTATGCTCAAGTTTTTCATATATGCCAAATCAAGACATGTATCATTTTTAAAACCGAAAAAGAACTTTCAAAAGATCGCAAAAACTATCATGCATAAGTTCGAAATATAAACTCGTTAAGCATGCTTTCAAATCATCATTACATTTTCATTAAGACATCAAGCATGGTTTCATTGAACATAATGTATTTTCAAACAAAATCGAAAAATCATCAAGATACACATTATTTCTTCTTGAAAAACATACATAGGATTATCATTCGATTTAAATCTAATCATTTTATTTCTTTATCATAAAACATGTAATTTTCATTATCATTTTCAAAATTACTAGCATTATAAGTATGATCCTATTTTATTTTTGCATTTTCATTACATCATTAAACATGCAATTAAAAAAATATATATAATTTTTTTTAAACTAAATTAAAAACAACTCATGAAGAACATCAAGTAATTTCAAAGTAAACTAAGGGAGTTTCGTTTGAGTTGTTTACCTCATTGTAGAAAATCGTTAAGGCATAGTTTGCCACCTCGCCTTTGTTGATTTTCTCCTCGTCTTCGGATGAGCTTGATTCGTCCCAAAGAGCTTCCTTCTTCTTGCGTTCATAGCAAGTAGCTACATTCTTTTTAAGTTTATTTTTGTTCTTCAATTTTTGTTTCATGAACTTTTTAAATTTCATAGTGAGGAGTTCAAGTTTACCATCACTTGAGCTTATGCTCGAGTAGTCTTCAGTTGTTCTAAGTCCGAAATCCTTCCTTTTCTTTGGAAGGTTGTCCTCAAGTTCGTTTTATGCATTGTGCACTATTTCATATGTCATTAATGAACCAAAAAGTTCTTCAAGTGGAAAATTATTAAGATCTTTTGCCTCTTATATTGCGGTTACTTTCGAATCCCAATTTTTAGAAAATGATCGTAAAATCTTGTTTACAAATTCAAAATCCGAAAAACTTCTACCAAGTGCTTTTAAACCATTGCGACATTTGTAAAACGGGTGTACATGTCAACAATAATTTTACTTGGTTTTATATGAAACAATTCGAAATCATGCATTATAAGATTAATCTTCGAAACTTTTAATTTACTAGTGCCTTCGTATGTGGTTTCAAGAATGTGTCAAATATCAAAAGCCATTTCGCACAAAGAAACCCGATTGAATTTGTTTTTGTCTAACGCACAAAATATAGCATTCATAGCTCCAGCATTTAGAGAAAACGTCTTCTTCTCCAAATCATTCCAATCATTCATTGGAAGAGAAGACCTTTAAAATATGTTTTCGACCATATTCCATAAATTTAAATCAATAGAAAGTAAGAAAACTCTCATTCAAGTTTTCCAATAAGTGTAGTCCGTCCCATTGAAAAAGGGAGGACGAATGAGAGAGTGACCCTCTTGAAAGCTGAAAAGAGCCATTTCTCTTGGGTGTTAAACCAAATGAGAAATCACGAGGCTCTAATACTAACTATTAGGAAAAGAGTCAGCACTAAGAGGGGGGGTGAATTAGTGCAATAGTAAAAATTACGTCAGTTCTGAAAACTTTCGTACGATAAAATCTGATTTCGATGAAAACCGTTTCGGAGAGATCTTTAAATTGAAAGCATATGGAGGTGTAGTTGATGTAAAGCAAGGAAGGCAGTTTGCAGTTAAGATAAATAACAAAACAGAAATACAAACCGATTTATAGTGGTTCGGTAGTCGTGACCTACATCCACTCCTCCGATTCCTCTTCCATCGAGGCCACCGGCATCCACTATCGATCTTCCTTTAATAGGCGAAGATCAACCTCCTTCTTACACCTCTCTTCCCCTTTTCACAGGTTTAGGAGACAACCTTTACAAGCATACATACTCCTCCTAAACAGAATTTTAGACTTAGACTAGAGGAGGGGATTTCTCAAGTGATTGCAATAGTGTTTCTTCACTTTTAAACTCTTTGTGCTTTTTTATCTTAACCAGGGATGAGAAGGGTATTTATAAGCCTCAAGTTGATTCAAACTTGGAGCCTAAAAATATCTCATCCCGGGTTTCCTAGCTACAAGCGGTACCACTGCTTGTGCTGGGCGATACCACCGCTAGTGTCAATCTGACACTGACAGTGCACTGGGCGGTACCACCACCTGGCAACCTGCCATTAGGTGGTACCACCGCCTACAGCCTCTCGGAGACTATGTCTGAGTGGTACCACCGCTCAGACCGACGGTACCATCGCCTGACATAGTCTCGGAGACTGTGCCACAACGATGTCACTTCTTGGGTCACTGTTTAGGTCTTTCATTGAGCCCAACACAATCCTTACATAGGCCCAACTGACCCCTAATTGGGTTGGCCCAATTTCAAACCCAATTATGTACTAACTACGAAATCTAAGACATTTACTAAGCTAAAAAAGTCTGTAAGTCTAGTTTCTTCAAGCGAGCTTTCGACGATCTTTCGACGAACTTCCGACGATCTCTCGGCAATGTTCCAGCGAACTTCTAGCAAGCTCCTAGACTTCATGATGATCTTCTTGGGGAGTACCAATGAGCTTCTTTGGCAAGCTCCTGGACATCTCGGTTAGTTCCAGCATAACTTCTAACGAACGTCCAGTCTTCCGACGAACTCTCGAACTCCCAACGAAATCGTGTTCTTGACTCCGGGACATCATTTTGCTTTATGCCTTGTTATCATAGTTAATCTTGCACATGTAAAACACACTTCGATCTAGACAATTATTACTAAGCATGAATCATGTCGTCCGGCATGTCATTGGTCCATCAACGCTTCGTCTAATTCTTCGGCGCATCGTCCTCTCTTACGGCCTATTGCCCAATCGGCCAGTTGACCTCCGCAACTCCGATATCCTTGGCGCAATATCCGCTCTTCTAGGCCTGATGCTCGAATCCACGGCCCGAAGCCTTCTACCGATATGTCAATCGATCCTCCGGCCCGACGTCCAATATTCTGACATGTTTTTCTCTGGCCCAACATGATTCTTCCTACTTTAATTGTCTCTCCATGATCGAAGCATCCTATGTCACTCAAAACGTAGATCAAATCATAAACACTTATCAATTGGTTTCATCATCAAAATATGAGATTCAACACCATCGATAGTTATTACCTGCCAAGCGGTGGTACTACTAGAGCTCAATATCTGAGACTTTATCAAGTGGTGGTACCGCCCAGTGTCAGAGTGTCAGGCGATGGTACTGCCCAATATTGGCGGTGGTACTATCAATACCCCGAAAATCCGGGATGAGACACTTTTTGGCTCCAATTTTGAAGTTATTGGAGCCTATAAATACCCCACCATTTTCTGCATGAAAGGGTAACAAAGTGCAATCAAAGTGTGAAAAAAAATCTAAGTATTGGGGTGTTAAAAGTGTTGTAAAAGTGAGAAGAGCCTTCCTCCTCCCTCTCTTTAGCTTTGTCATTATCCAAGAAGAGGTGTGAGGCTTGTAAGGGTTATCTCCTAAACCCGTGAAAAGGAGAAAGCACTATAAAGAGGTGGTTGTTCTTCACCTATTGAAGGAAGACTATTAGTGGATGCTGGTGACCTCGACGGAGGAGGAATCGAAAGTGGATGTAGGTCACAATGACCAAACCACTATAAATTCCAGTGTGTTCATTTCTTACTATTTAATCTCTTTACTGCATTCAACTTTACTTCATTACAAACTATCTAAATCTCCTATTCTCTACTCACTCAAGAAAAATGAACAGTTTTCATCGGAATTGAATTTTATAGTATGAAGATTTTCAAATCAACATAATTTTTCCCTTGCACTAATTCACCCCCCCCCTCTTAGTGCCGCTCTTGATCGTAACATTGATGACGGAGTTAACCTTAACTCCTATCAATATCCCAAATTGATAGAATCTTTGAATTCAAAAAATTATAAGTATTTCACCATTGCATGCATCATGAATATTGAAAGACCAAATTAATCATATCATTGCATGCAACATAAACTCATGCATAATCAAAATAGCCAAGTACATCATCCATTCATGATTGTCATCATAACTTCTCCTTTGTCATCAACAAAAAGAAGTGCAACTATCAAGTTTTAGATATATGAAAGCTTAGCAATTTAGCAAATTTTTTTTATCACTTTAGAACATGCAAGCTAGTGAGTTTTTTCTTCTCTTTTGAGAAGTGCAAGCTAGCAATTTTTTGTTCCCTTTGCAATGTGCAAGCTAGCAAATTTAGTAAGTTTTACACCATTTTAGAACATGCAAGCTAGCAAATTTTACATCATTTTAGAACATGCAAGCTAGCAAATTTGTTAGATGTTCATGCATCATAAGTATTGCCTCTCTTGAGATGAGCACTTTGCTTCTCTTTTGAGATGAGCAAGCTAGCAAGTTTTGCCTCTCTTTGTGATGTGCAAGTTAGTAATTTTTGTTTCCTTTTGAAATGTGCAAGCTAGCAATTTTTCTCCCCCGTTGTCATTGTCAAAAAGAAGGGAAGAATATAATGTTGTAATTCTTTTTCCTTTACATCAATTTTCGAATCATGCCAAAGATAAAGTATCATTCTTATTTTGATATGGTATATTGAAATAAGGTATCATTTCATAAAATGATAATTGTTGACTTTCATATTATTTCATAAAAAAAAACATAAGTATTGCATGCATCATTCCAAATTATAAATATTTCAAATCATGATGGTATCAAAATGTCAAATTACATTACAGTCTACCATGCATGATCATAACTTCTCATTTGTATGCATCAACATAATATCATGAGTATTTCATACATAATTTCATACCATCACATGAAGAATATCAAGAAAAATTAATTGGGTGATGAGATATACACTTCATGAATACAAGGGAGTTATAAACTAAATTTCAAGTTATGAATATCGAAAAATCAAGAGAAAATTATGATTCTTTTTTGATGACTCAAATAGCAAAAAAAAATCATGGTAAATGATCTTGATTCTTTTAATCTTATGTTATAATTCCAAGAATTCACAAGAAAAATCATGATTCATTTGACAAAAAGATTGTCGATTCATGCATTTGAATAAATATTTTTAAACCATCATCACTTCAACTCATCATGCATAATTTCAAAATGTAAAATCATCAGACATGATACAAACATTTATTTTCAAAATGTTCATCATTATTTTTAACTCATTCAATTTGTCAAATCAACAAAATCACTTTCAAGAGATTCAAAATGAAATAAAGAGATTTATCGATCTCTTGAAATGTAAGTGATTTCCGTTCTCCCCTTTGTCATTGTAAATAAGAAAGAAGAAGAGGGGAATAATATATAACACGACTCAAGTCATAAATTATCAAGATGTCAAGTAACATATCATGGTTTATTAGGATAAGTCTCCTTTTTAGTGAATAGCAAAAATAATCGTAGGAGAACAAAGTATGAAAAATCTTTATTTATTGAAAACTTTCAAGTTGTAATAAAAAGAACATTCATGATTTATTTGGATAATTTTCCTCTTTAGTAAATGACAAAAAGAAACATAGAAGAAAAAGATCTCAATTTATGTATATGAAATCTTCAATCATCAAGATCATGATTTGGATAAAACTCATTCAAATCAAAATCATCAAAATCACTTTGATAGTTCAAGAGATTCATAAAACAACATAAATAGATTCATTAATCTCTTTTTAAAAAAATCGATAAGATAGAGAAAAAGAAATTTTCAAGAAAAATGCTTTCATCTTTTTAGTTGTTTCAATTTAAGTGATTTGATTTCTTACAAGCATGCCCAAGTTTTTACACCAAATCAAAACATGCATCATCATTTAAAACCAAAAGACAAAGACAAGATTCATCATAAAAATCACCGAGACTTCAAATCATCATGCATAATTAAATCATTAAGCATGGTACCAAAACTTTTAACATTTTTATTACGTCTTACATCATTATGCATCATTAAATCACCGAACATGATTTAATTAAACATAAAATATTTTTAATCAAAATTAAAATCATTTTGTTTGTAATGCATTTTTCTTTTTAAATGAATCTAACTTTTATGCTTAGTGCTAGGAGTTAACATGTAATTTTCATGCTCAAATTTTTATTTATATATATATATATAATTTTTCTAAACTAATTTAAAAATAACTCATGAAATGCATCAAGTTATTTCAAAATAAGGTAAATACATTTCGGGTGAGTTACATACCTCATTGTGAAAATACATTTACCTCTCTTGATTGAAGCTAGTCATGTATCACTCAAAATGCAAATTAGATCATTACATTTTCAATTGGTTTCATCATCAAAATCTGAGATTTAATAATACCTGCTTGTGACACTCAAAGCATGCACTATATCAGGCCTAGTACATAGCATGACATACGTGATAAACCCTATCGCTGAGGCATAGGGTATCCTATCCATGTTTATCTCATGTCTCATCGGTACGAGACCTCTCTTGGAATTTTTCATGCTAAACCTTTTGACAATAGTGTCTATAAACTTGGATTGGGACAAGTCAAGCATCCTCTTGGATCTATCTCTATAAATCTGAATCCCCAAGATATAAGATGCTTCCCCTAAGTCCTTCATGGAGAAGTGTCTAGCTAACCAAGCCTTCACTATGAATAGTATTCCTACATTATTCCTAATGATCAGGATGTCATCCACATATAACACCAAGAAGGTGATAGTGCTCCCACCTACCTTCATGTACACACAAGGCTCATCTTCATTCATAAGGAAGTCAGAAGATCTGATTGCCTCATCAAATCTATGTTCTAACTTTGGGAAGCTTGCTTTAGTCTATAAATGGACCTAAGCAACCTACGCACCTTATCTAGGCAGTCCTTGGACATGAATCCCTTAAGTTGTATCATATACACCTCCTCCTCGAGGTTGCCATTAAGGAATGTGATTTTCACGTCCATCTTCCATATCTCATAATCATAGTGTGCTATAATAGCTAATAGAATTCGAATGGATTTTAGCATGGCTACGGGTGAGAAGGTTTCGTCATAGTCAACACCTTGCCTTTAACAATACCCCTTAGCCACTAGCCTTGCTTTATAGGTCTCTACCATTCCATCTATTTCGATCTTCTTCTTAAAGATCCACTTGCAACCGATGAGTACAATACCCTCAGGTGCATCAACTAGGTTCTAAACCTTGTTGGAGTACATGGAATCCATCTCAGAATTCATGGCTTCTTACCACTTCCCGGAGTCTATACTCGTAATAGCCTTCTCATAGATCTGAGGATTAATATGCTCAGCATCCTCTCCTCTAACATGTCCTGTATACTCTCAAGAGGATGAGATACTTTTCTGGACCTATGTAAAGTCGAAACTTGTGTGCTAGGTACCTGAATAGACTCAGGTTGTGGAGTGGTGCTTGAGTTAGGTTCTCCAACCTCGCTCAACTCTATCATGCTCCCACTATCTCTGCCAAGAATGTGTTTCTTCTCAAGGAACACTGCTCTCTTGGCTACAAAGACCTTTTGGTCCTCGGGATGATAGAAATAATACCCACAAGTTTCCTCTCGGATACACTTACATTCATGATATGTGGAGTAGTGTCTAACATAAATAAACCATTATGCAATGTTCCTCTCATGATGATCTCATCATCTAATAATATTGAACAACCATTGTTCTCAAAAACTAATTTATATCGACTAACTGTCAAACATGAAATGGAAATAATGTTTTTGATAATAGAAGGAAAAAAATACCATGCATCTAATGTAATAATAGCTCCACTAGGCAGATGTCGGGTGACCTCGCCAATAGCTACTATAGTAGCTCTTGCTCCATTGCCTATCTTGAGGTTCATCTCGCCTCTCGCCAATCTCCTAGGACCTACCAGAACTTGCAATGAATTGCAGATGTGATAAGCACTATCGGTATCCAATACCCATGTGTTATCATAAGATTATGACAAATGGAGACTAATCATGAATGTTCCTGAAGCTTCTCCAAGCTCCTGTTTCGTTGTCTCTACAAGGTACTATTTGCAATTTCTCTTCTAGTGCCCATCTTTGCCGTAATAGAAGCACTGGCCTTTGTCCTTTGTCGGGTCATTCTTAGCAACATTTACTTTATCCGATCTGCCCTTGCCCTTGCCCTTCTTAAGGGACTTTTTTTCTCTCTAGTCTCACTAGTATAGAGAATTGGCTTCTCTTTCTTGATAGTGCTCTCTGCCTCCCTCAATATATTGAGGAACTCAGGGAGAGTCACCTCAAGCTTATTCATATTAAAATTCATTATGAATTATGAAAAGGAATCTAGTAGAGACTAAAACACAAGATCCACACATAGGTTATCCTCTAGGATCATTCCTAGACCTGTGAGTTTCTCTATCCACGCAATCATCTTTAGGATATGGTTCTGAACCGGTGTCCCCTTAATCATCCTAGCGCAGAAGAGACTCTTGGATATCTCATATCGTTGAGTCCTTCCCTGTTCCTTAAATAGTTTACGGATATGGCATCCATCTTTTCATGTTGTCTTTGTAACTCAGGAGACATGGAGCCCAACATGTAACACTGAACAATATTGGAGTCATCTATGTACTTCATGTAGCGAGCAATCTCATCCTTGCTTGCCCCTTCCTTGGGCATAAGCATCACTGTACGTGATTTTCTCCGCTATGAGAGCAAATCTCAAGTTGCGGAGCCTATCCGTATAATTTGGACCGGTGATGCGGTTGACATCAAGTATGCCACGTAAGGGATTTGAAAGCGACATTTTTTGAAAATAAAGTTATAGCATAAATAAATAACATGCAGATTTTAGAGAAAATTAAACAATCAAGATATGAACTTCTATCTTAATCTACTCCCACTATTTTACTAGCGAGTCACGCGATACCCTCAGCACGTAAAACGGAAGTCTTCGGTAGACTTCTAGTGGGGATCGGGATTGAATCAACGTCTTAGTGTAACCTTGAGGGACTTGGTCAATCACATTAAGCCCAAAAGGTAGGCAACTCTTTACGATCATAACTCCTTGTGATTCCCATCTTGTTCGGCCTTTGAACCACCATAGTCTCGAGGGACTCGACCAACTATGATGTTCGGTTAAATTTAACACCATCATTGTAAGATGAATCTGATTCGATGATATACCCTCGAGGGACTCAACTAAGCATACCATGTCTTTAGGTCACCGGTGACATCTTAATGTCATAGGCAAGATAGCGAATCACGATATAGGTGAGCCTCGAGGGACTCGACCAACTCAACCTACATCGAGAATCGATCCCTACCTATAACGATAGAAAGCCATGTGGGTCAATCTAATTGCCTCATGTTTACCGACTTCATATTATCAAGAGAGGGGATTTTGATTTGGTCTCCTAATTATGATATGTCACACACATACATATTTAATATATATCTATATCGCATGCAAATATATATACATATCTAGTAGGTGTATAAGTAATCACATTTCACATGAGCAATGACACTAGATGATCATGGACCACAGCCTAATGTGATTAGGCCCGAGCCAGTGGGCCTAATCACTCACATCAAGATCTATGTATGTAGTGGTGTATCTCTATACACTGTGATCATCCATCTTGTCCTTGTCAGTTCAGTCGGCATCTCGATGCATCTCTATACATCGTGATCGTCCATCTCATGGGTCCCGCTATTGCTTCCACGCTCCTACTATGCCTCCTTATGTGATTACAACTTAATCATAGGCATGTAGGGCTGACAATAAATGAAAAATAAAATGGAGGCTCATAGGCCCCAA
>LVTN01003393.1:3912-14900 GCA_001649415.1 Musa itinerans
CACTTGACCTAAAGTCAATCACCTATGTGTCGTATCCCTATCAAAATCCTATGATGCTTAAAGATAATATGAGACAATGGTTTCGTTAGTAGATTTACAATGTTATCTTCAAACGAAACTTTTTCCACTATTACATCTTCACGAGCCATGGTATCTTTAATCAGGCGGAACCTCCTCAAAATATGCTTGAACTTATGATGAATTGGGTCCTTATTGCCTAGCACAATTCATAAATCTTTAATAAACTTCTTCATATAGACTCCCTCCTTTGCTACTTTTACCGTAACAATATACTTAACCTATATGGTCGAATTAGCAGTAATATCTTACTTGAAACTCTTCTAGCATACTGCTCCTCCATTCAAAGTAAACACATATCATGAGTTTGACTTGCTATCATCAACATTGAACTGAAAATTTTAGTCTATGTAGCCCTCAACCCTAAGGCTACTTCCTTCATATATCAGTAAAAGATCCTTAAGCCTTATCAAGTACTTAAGAATATGCTTTACTACCTTATATTATTTCAACATCAACATTGAACTGAAAATTTTAGTCTATGTAGCCCTCAACCCTAAGGCTACTTCCTTCATATATCAGTAAAAGATCCTTAAGCCTTATCAAGTACTTAAGAATATGCTTTACTACCTTATATTATTTCAAACCTGGATCTGCTTGATATTTGCTCGTAACACTCAAAGCATGTGTTATATCAAACCTGGTATATAGCATAGTATACATGATAGATTTTATCACTGAGGCATAGTATATCCTATCCATGTCTGCCCTTTCTTTAGGAGTCTTTAGGGACATACTCCTAGAAAGTCATATTTTATGTCTTATCGGTATGAGATCGCTATTGGAATTTTTTATGTCAAACCTTTTGACAATTGTGTCTATGTACCTGTATTGGGACAAGCCAAGCATTATCTTAGATCTATCTGTATAGATCCAAATCTCCAAGATATAGGATGCTTCCCCTAAGTCCTCCATGGAGAAATATTTAGATATCTAAGTCTTTATTGTGAAGAATATTCCTACATTATTCCCAATGATCAGGATGTCATCCATATATAGTACAAAAAAGGTGATAGTGCTCCTACTTACCTTTTTGTACACACAAAACTCATCTTCATTCTTAACAAAGTCATAAGATCTCATTGTCTCATCAAATCTTATATTCTAACTTCGAGAAGCTTACTTTAGTCCATACATGGACTTAAGCAACCTACTTACTTTATCTGAACTTTCTTTGGATATGAATCCCTCATGTTGTATCGTATGCACCTCCTCCTTGAGGTTGCTGATGAGGAACACGATTTTCATATTCATCTACCAGATCTCATAATCATAATGTACTGAAATAGCTAACAAAATTTAGATGGATTTTAACATAACTACGGGTGAGAAGGTTTTATCATAGTCAACACTATGCTTTTGATGATACCACTTAGTCGCTAGTCTTACTTTATAGGTCTTTAGCTTTTCATCTACTTCGATCTTATTCTTAAAGATTCACTTACAACCAATAGATATGATACCCTTAGGTGTATCATTAAACCTTGTTGGAGTATATGAAATCTATTTCAGAATTCAAGGCTTCTTATCACTTCCTAGAGTATATACTCGTAATAACCTCCTCGTAGGTTTAAGAATTAATATCCTCAACATCCTCTCTTCTGATATGTTTCTACCAGACCTACATAAAGTTAGAACTTGTGTGCTAAGTGCTAGTCATAGGTGCCCTATAAGTCAATCACTTAGTGATGGCACGTGTGACTTGACACATTATCTTTTTACTTATTATTATTTGATATTTTATCACTTTATATTGCTTGATGTTGTAATATATTATGATGTTTATGGATTTGTGCAATGAAAATTAGATTGTGATGAGATCACAATAATGAGACTGATTCGCCTTTAAACACATATCCTAAATAGTCTCGGTCATAGGTTACTTGAGAGGGATATCGAGATAACCAGACAGAATAGTGTGCTATATACATGTTCATATGATGGATATAGTTGGTCTCATAGTTGCTCGTGTGGGGACACTAGGGATATAGTATAAATGCTCATTGGGGAATGAGTTCACTGATTGATCCGCTTACGAAATGCTGGATGGTTGATGATGCCTTATTGTCAGACAGTGATTCCGTAGTCTCAGTGGTATATCTGGTCAGACTTGAGACACCAAGGATGTGAGTACTCCATTCTTTGATACTAGATTTATAGGTTTGGAGGTTCTAGATCTAGTACAATCGGTCAACGGAACTGATAGCCAACCTTACGAGGACTATTAAGTGTCGATAGAGGATCATCTACTCTCGGTGTCACGAGAGAAATATCCCATGTATTCTGGCTCAAACAAATCCTCCAAGGTCATTCGAGTTGAGAGAGAGACAAAGTTCTCCGGGAGAATTCGATTAGAGCAAGACTCAAGCAAAAACCGTATGAGTTTGACAGCACCATGCCTAGTATATAGTCTTTGGGATATTAAATGGATGAATAACTATATGTATACGATAAGTGAGGATAGATAGGTCCAATGGAATGGATTTCCCTATATCGTCTGGGGACTGCGGCGTAGTGGCCTAGTACATCTGCAATCGATGAGTCGAGTGAATTATTATAGAGATAATAATTCACTAAGCTAGAAGGAGTTCTGACGGGTATAACCCATGACTAGCTTGATATTAGGCTTAGAGGGTCGCACATATATGACAGGCATTGCGATAAGTAAATGTTCAGATATGAGATATTCGTCGGAGCCTATATTTGATTGGATATCCAATAAGCCCCTAAATTATTGGATCCTATGGATTAGATCTAATAAGAGTAAATGAGAGATTATTGGGTAGAGATCCATTAATCTAAGAGGCTTGGGTAGTTGGATAGAGATCCAATAACCAATATGGCAAGATCCATTATGGTTAAGTTAACATAAGACCTCTATAAATAGGAGGAAACAAATAGTTCATAAGCTAGAGCCTTTTTGGGTTGTCTCTCTTATTCTCCTCCCCTTCGCCTCCTCAAATAGCAGCCTTGGAGTTTTGAGGAGTATCATCGGAGCCCTGCTGTATAGATCACCGCTAGATAGGAGGATGCTTGACCTCCTTCACTCTCTCCTAGAGATCTGCAGGAATTCAGGGATATACGATCTCTCTAAGTAACATAATCTTTCATATATGCAGTTTTAAGTTTTGTGGTTTTTGTGCATCGATTTTTGCATGATGACGAACATATTTTTAGAAAATTGAGGATTTTATTTTTAATATTCTTCTGCTGCGTGTGTGATGTCGCCCCTAGATTTTCCTACATTAGGTACCTGAACATGCTCGTGCTGTAGAATGGTTGTAAGGAAATATGGGGGCAAAGATTATGTTCATCACAGTGGAAGAATAGAAAATAAAATTCCTTAAATTTCTCTAAAATTATGTTCATCGTGCGAATATTAATGTGCAAAATCTACAAAAGTGAAAACTACGTATATTAAAGATTATGTTACTTAGGGAGATCTTATATCCTTAAATCCCTATAGATTTGTATGAGAGGGTGAAGGAGGTCAAGCATCTTCCTCTCTAGCGGTGATCTACACAACAGGGCTACGATAATGCTCCTCAAATCTCTATACCTACTATCTGAGGAGGTGAAGGGGAGATGAGAATAGGAGGTGACAACTAAGAGAAGCTCTCGCCTTTGAACCTTTGGTTCCCTTCTATTTATAGAGGTTCTCAATCAACTTAACCCTAATAGATTATACCTTATTGGGTATTGGATCTCCATCCAACTACCCAAGCCTCTTAGATTAGTGGATCTATATCCAATAATCTCTCATTGGCTCTTATTGAATCTCATCCATAGGATCCAATAATTCATGGACTTATTGGATATCCAACAAGATAGAGGCTCTAGCGGATATCTCATATCTGAACCTCTACTCGCCATAATGCCTACCGTATGTGTGTGACCCTCTAGATCCAATATCGAGCTGGCTGTAAGTCAAACTCATTCTAGCTCAGTGAATTATTATCTCAATAATAATTCACTCGACTCATCGGATGTAAATGTTCTAGGCCACTGCGTTGCAATCCCCAAACGATACAGGATCTGTCTGCCCCAATTACCATGTATCTATAGTCTCTTATTCATCTAATACTCTAGATACCATATAGCGGGCATGATATTGTCAGGCCCATACAGTTTCTACTCGAATCTCGCTCTAATTAGATTTTTTCGGAGAACTCTTTCTCTGTCAATCCGAATTACCCTGGCCAAGGATTTGTTTGAGTAAGAACACATGAGATATTCCTCTCATGACACCGAGAGTGGATGATCCTTTATCGACACTCAAGAGTCCTCATAAGGTTGACTACTACTCCCGATGACCGGTTGTGTTAGATCTAGAACTTTCAGACATATAAGTCTGGTATCAAAAAGTGGAGTACTCATACAGGACATTCTTAGTGTCTCAATTCTAAGGACCAGATACACCACTGAGACTACAGAATCATTGTCTGATAATAAGGCATCATTAATCATCCAGCATTCCATTAGCGAATCAATCAGTGAACTCATTCTCCAATGAGCACCTGCACTATAGCCCTAATGTCCCTATATGAGCAGCTATGAGACTAACCGCTCCATTATATGTATAGGTATATAATACACCAATCTATCTGGTTATCTCGATATCTCTCTCGAGCAACCTATGACCGAGATTACTTATGATCTGTGTTTAAAGGTGAATCAGTTTAATTATCATGATCTCATCATAATCTGATTCACATTACACAGATTCATGGACATCACAAGAACTAATAGTGCTCTCTACCTCACTCAACATATTGAGGAGCTTAGGGAGAGTCACCTAAAACTTGTTCATATTAAAATTCATTATTAACTATGAAAAGGAATATGGTAGGGGCTGAAGCAAAAGATCTACACATAGGTTATCCTCTAGGATCATTTCTAGATCTATGAGTTTCTTTATCCACTCAATCATCTTTAGGACATGGTTCTGAACTGATATCCCCTCAATCATCATAGCACGGAAGATGCTCTTGGATATATCATATCGTTAAGTCATTTCATGTTCCTCAAATAATTTATGGACAGAGTTCACCCAGTTCCTCAAGGACCATGGTATTCTAGCCCAACGGATATCTCCTTATACACCTCAGCTCAATGGTGTATTTGAAAGACATGGTGTAATCCATGATGAGTTTCGTCAACCTCCCTATCTCATTCTGGGGATATGCCTTAGAGATCGCAACTTAACATAATTCTAACTAAGTTGATGGTGTCTACTCTATATGAGATATAGAAAAGGAAGAAGCTCAATCTTAAAGTTGTTAAGATTTGGGGCTACCCTGCCCACATCAAAAGATACAACCTCGACAAATTGGAATCCGAGATGGAACGATGTATATTCGTGGGATACCCTAAGGAAACTAATGAGTGTTATTTCTATCATCCCGATGACTAAAATATCTTTGTAGCTAAGAGAGCGGTGTTCCTTGAGAAGGAACATACTCTTAGTAGAGACAGTGGGAGCATGATAGTATTGAGTGAGGTTGGAGAACCTAGCTCAAGCACCATTCCATAGCCTAAGTCTATTCAGGTACCTAGCACACAACTTCTGACTTTACATAGGTTTGGTAGAGTATTTCATCCCCCTGAAAGATATGTGGGACATATTAGAGGAGAGGATGTTGAGGATATTGATTCTCAAACCTACGAGGAGGCTATTATAAGTATAAACTTTGGGAAGTGGCAAGAATCCATGAATTCTAAGATGGATTTCATGTATTCCAACAATGATTGGAACCTAGTTGATACACCCGAGGGTATTCTACCCATTGGTTACAAGTGGACCTTCAAGAAGAAGATCGGAATAGATGGAGAGGTAGAGACTTATAAAGCAAGACTAGTAGCTAAGGGGTATCATCAAAGGCAATGTGTTGACTATAACGAAACCTTCTCACCTGTAGTCGTTCTTATCTAAATTCTATTGACTATTGCAGCATACTATAATTATGAGATCTGACAAATAAACATGAAAATCATGTTCTTCGATAGCAACCTCAAGGAGGAGGTATATATGATACAGCCTGAGAGATTCGTGTCTAAGGATTGTCCGGATAAAGTGTGTAGGATACCTAGGTCCATTTATAGACAAAAGTAAGTTTCCCGAAGTTGGAACATAATATTTAATGAGGCAATCAGATCTTTTGACTTTGATAAGAACGAAGATGAGCCTTATGTGTACAGGAAGGAAAGTGGACGCGCTATCACCTTCTTGGTGTTATATGTGGATGTTATCCTAATCATTAGGAATGTTGTATGAATGTTATCTATAGTAAATGCTTAGTTATCTAGACACTTCTCCATAAAGGACTTAGAGAAGCATCCTATATATTAGGGATTCAGATCTATAAAGATATATCTAAGAGGATGCTTGACTTATCCCAGTCCAGGTACATAAACACCATTATCAAAAGTTTTGGCATGAAAAATTCCCAAAGAGGTCTCATACCGATGAGACATGAGATATCATTTTCTAAGAGTATGCCCCAAAGACTCCTAAAGAAAGAGCGAACATGGATAGGATATCCTACACCTCAGCGATAGGGTTTATCATGTATGTCATGCTATGTACCAGGTCTAATATGGTGCATGCTTTGAGTGTCACGAGCAAGTATCAAGCGGATCAAGGCTTAGAGCATTAGAAAGTAGTAAAATGTATCCTTAAGTACTTGAGAAAGACTAAGGATCTTTTACTAATATATGGAGATAGTAGCCTTAGGGTTGAAGGCTACACAGACTCGAGTTTCTAGTCCGATGTCAATAATAGCAAGTTGAATTCGGGGTACGTATACACCCAGAATGGAGGAGTAGTTTATTGGAAGAGTTCGAAGCAAGATACTACTATTGACTCAACTACAGAGGCAGAGTACATTGCTGTAGTAGAGGTAGCAAATGATGGAGTCTAGATAAAGAAGTTAATCATAGATTTTGAGAGTCATGCAGGACAACAAGGAACTGATTCCCTTATATTGTGACAACTACGAGACGACTACTCAAATAAGGGAACTTAGGTCTTATCAAAAGTGTTTTGAGGAGGTTTCAGCTTATTAGAGAGATCGTAAACCAAGGAGATGTAGTAGTGGATAGGGTTATATCCGAAGATAACATTGTAGATCCTCTAACAAAGCCATTGTCTTAAATTGTCTTTGAGCGTCACAAGGGTCTGATGGGGATCAATCACATAGGTGATTAGCATTAGGTCAAGTGGGAGATTGTTAGTCATAGATACCTTGCAAGCCAATCACATGAATGATGGCATTTGTGACATGACACATATTCTTTTTTTCTTATTGTATTTTGACATTTTTATCACTTTATATTGCTTGTTACATATAAGCATATATATTGTGATGTCTATGGATTTATGCAATGGAAATCAGATTGTGATGAGATCATGATAATGAGACTAATTCACCTTTAAACACAGATCCTAAGTAATCCTAATAATAGGTGTTGGGAAATCTTGGGGCGACATCACATGCACAGCGGAAGAACAAAAAAGCAAAATCCCTAATTTTCCAAAAAGATGTTCGTCGTTGTGCGAAGATTGGTGCGCAAAAATCTGCGAAACTTAAAACTACGTATAAAGTATATTGTGATACATAGGGAGATCGTATATCCCTATTTTCTTGAAGATCTCTAAGAGAGGGTGAAGGAGGTCAAGCGTCATCTTTAGCGATGATCCACATAACAGGGCTGCGACGATGCTTCTCAAAACTCCTGGCCTGCTCTGAGGTGGAGAGGGAGAGGAGAATAGGAGAGACAAGCAAAAGCTCTAGCCTATGAACTACTGAGAACCTCATATTTATAGAGGTCCCATGTCAAACCCTAATGGATCCTTCCTTGTTGGGTATTGGATCTGCATCCAATTACCCAAGTCTTTTATATTAGTGGATCTCTATCCAATAATCTCTCATGGGCTCTTATTTGATGTCGTCCAAGGGATCCAATAATTCATGGGCTTTTTAGATATCCAATAAGATAGGGGCTCCAGCGGATATCTTATATTCGAACCTCTACTCATCGCAACGCCTACCATATGTGTGTGACCCTCTAGGCCCAATATCGAGCTAGTTGTGAGTCATACCTGTCAGAACTCCTTCTGACTCAGTAAATTATTATCTCTATAATAATTCACTCGACTCATCGACTATGGACGTATTAGGCCACTACGTCGTAGTCCCCAAACGATATAGGAAAATCCAATCCATTGGACCTGTCTATTCTTAGTTACTATGTACCTATAATTCCTCATCCATCTAATATCCCAAAGACCGTATACCGTGCATGGTACTATCAGACCCATATGGTTTCTACTCGAGTCTTGCTCTAATCGGATTCTCCTAGAGAACTTTTTCTCTCTCAATCCGAATGACCCTGGCCAGGGATTTGTCCGAGCAAGAATACATGAGATATTTCTCTCATGACGTCGAGAGTGGATGATCCTCTATCAATACTCAATAGCCCTCGTAAGGTCGACTACCACTCCCAATGACTGGCTATACTAGATCTGGGACATCCAAACCTATAAGTCCAGTATCAAAGAATGTAGCACTCATACAGGACATCCTTGGTATCTCAAGTCTAAGGACCAAATACACCATTAGGACTATGGAATCGCTGTCTTACAATAAGGCATCATCAACCATCTAGCATTCCGTAAACGGATCAATCAGTGAACTTATTCTCCAATGAGCACCTATACTATATCCCTAGTGTCCCCACACAAGCAGCTATGAGACTAACTGCAACCATCATATGGATGGGTATATAGCACACAAGTCTGTCCGGTTATCTCGATGTCCCTCTCGAGTAACCTATAATTAGGATTATTTAAGATATGTGTTTAAAGGTGAATCAGTCTCGTTATCATGATCTCATCACAATCTGATTCCCATTGCACAGATCTAAGGACATCACAATATATACATGCATATATGCAATAGTTAATATAAAATGATAAATGTCAAAATATAATAAGCAAAAAGATTCTGTATTAAGTTATACGTGCCATCACTCACGTGATTGGCTTGTTGGGCACATGTGACTAGCAATCTCCCACTTGACCTAAAGCCAATCAATTATGTGTCTGATTCCCATCAGGCCCTTGTGACGCTCAAAGACAATATAAGACAACGGCTTTGTCAGTGGATCTGCAATGTTATCTTCGGATGGAACTCTTTCCACTACTACATCTCCTTAAGTCATGATCTCTCTAATAAGTTGGAACCTCCTCAGAACACTTCTGATGAGATCCGGGTTTCCTTATTTGAGTAATCACCCTGTAGTTGTCGCAATATAAGAGAATCGACTCTTTGCTTCCTAGCACGACTCCCAGATCTGTGATGAACTTCTTCATCCAGACTCCCTCATTTGCTGCATCTGTTACAGCAATGGATTTCACCTTTGTGGTTGAGTCAACAGTAGTATCTTGCTTGGAACTCTTCCAGCATACAACTCCTCCATTCAAGGTGTACACACACCTTAAATTTGACTTACTATCATCGACATCAGACTAAAGACTCGAGTCTGTGTAGCCTTCAAACTTGAGGCTACTACCTCTATATACTAGTAAAAGATCCTTAGTCATTCTCGAGTACTTAAGGATACACTTTATTGCTTTCTAGTGTTCCAAGCCTGGATCCGCCTGATACCTACTCGTGACACTCAAAGTATGCACTATATCAAGCCTAGTACATAGCATGGCATACATGATAGACCATATCGCTGAGGCATAAGGTAATATCCATGTTCGCCCTTTCTTCAGGAGTCTTTGGGGACATACTCCTAGAAAGCGATATCCTATGTCTCATCGGTATGAGACATCTCTTAAAATTTTTTATGCCAAACCTTTTGACAATAGTGTCTACGTACCTGGACTGGGACAAGCCAAGCATCCTCTTGGATCTATCTCTATAGATCCGAATCCCCAAGATATATAATGCTTCCCCTAAGTCCTTTATAGAGAAGTGTCTAGATAACTAAGCCTTTACTATGGATAATATTCCTACATTATTCCCAATGATCAGGATATCATTCACATATAACACCAAAAAGGTGATAGTGCTCCTACTTACCTTCCTGTACACACAAGGCTCGTCTTCATTCTTAACGAAGTCATAAGATTTGATTGCCTCATCAAATTTTATGTTCCAACTTCGAGAAGCTAGCTTTAGTCTATAAATAGATCTAAGCAACCTGCACACCTTATATAGGTAGTCTTTGGACATAAATCCCTCGGGTTGTATCATATACACCTCATCCTCGATGTTCCTATTGAGGAATGCAATTTTCACATCCATCTGTCAAATCTTGTAATCATAGTGTGCTGCAATAGCCAATAGAATTCGGATGAATTTTAGCATTGCTACGAGTGAGAAGGTTTCGTCATAGTCAACACCTTACCTTTGACGATACCACTTAGCCACTAGTCTTGCTTTATAGGTCTCTACCTTTCAATCTACTCCGATCTTTTTTCTTAAAGATCCACTTGCAACCGATGAGTACAATACCTTTGGGCGCATCAATTATGTTTCAAACCTTATTGGAGTACATAGAATCCATCTCAGGATTCATGGCTTCTTGCCATGTCCTGGAGTCTATACTCATAATAGCCTCTTCGTAGGTCTGAGGATTAATATCCTCAACATCTTCTCCTCTAATATGTCCCACATATCTCTCAAGAGGATGGGATACTCTGCTAGATATACATAAAGTTGGAACTTGTGTATTAGGTACTTGAACAGACTCGGGTTATAGAGTGGTGCTTGAGCTAGGTTCTCCAACCTTGTTCAACTTTATCATGCTCATAGTGTCTCCGCCAAGAATGTGTTCATTCTCAAGGAATATCGATCTCTTAGCTACAAAGACCTTTTGGTCCTCGAGATGATAGAAAT
>LVTN01003396.1:8123-20791 GCA_001649415.1 Musa itinerans
TAGGTTTCAATCTAATCCTAAGATATCTCATCTTAAAGTAGTTAAGAGAATACTTAGATGCCTTAAAGGAACCACAAATCTAGAATTATGGTATCCAAAATTCGAGAACATTAAGCTAATTACTTATGCTGATGCGGGTTTTGTTGGATGTAGACTAGATAGAAAAAGCACATCCGGAACATGTCAATTTTTAGGACACGCACTTGTTTTTTTATCTTCCAAGAAACAAAATTTGATTGCACTATTTACAACCAAAGCCGAGTACATTGCAGCTAGTGCATGTTATGCATAAGTTGTGTTGATGAAAAATACTTTAGAGGATTATAAGATTCATCTTAAGAATATTCCCATAAAATGTGATAACACAAGTGTAATATGTTTAACAAAAAATCTCATTCAACACTCTATAACAAAACATATTGATATTAGGCATCACTTTATATGTGATATGTCACTAATCATGATGTAATTCTAGAGTTTATTGATACAAAACATCAATTAGTCGATATTTTTACAAAGCCCTTAAGTGAAAAATAATTTGATTTTATTAGAAGAAAATTAGGAATGTTAATTTGTCTGAATGCATAAATTTGTTAAATTTCGTTTTCGAACTTTCTTGATTCTTTGATCACTCACTTTAGTTTTGTGCTGATAATTCTATGTTGCGAATTTTACATGATGATAAGGTTGTGTGCTTTAATAAAATGTTTACTTTGATGTTGGAATTTTGTGCTTTGATGCTGAAAGTTTCTATGATGTTGTGATCTCCTTAAATGATGAGCATGTTATCATATAATGATGCAATATCATATTTACTTTGATGATTTCTATTGAATGTTGAGAAGTTTTAAATCATATATCGGATTCTCAATTTTTGAGTGCTACAAGCACTAATGATATTACATCATACAAATAGTAAAAGGTTATGATGAAACATTTTATACATATCTTGATGTTTGATTTATGGAAGTTATTTATAAATGCATCTCTCATGGATTTCACTCTTGTGAATTTTTATTGAGAAATAGATTTAATATGATGCTCTTCTCATTATGAAGGCTTATTCATGGAATTTCTTTAATCCTTCATATGATAATTCTTTCACATGAATTCTTTCTTAATGAAGGAAGAATTTTTATGATTTTTTTTAATGAGATGAACACTTGCAAGAGTGAGGATTTAATTTCACATGAATATCTTGATACTTATGAAAATTGAAGCATGATTTAATGAAACTCTTTTATCATTTTTGACTTGATTCAAATCATTTCACAAAGTTGGTTCTTAATGGATTTCCTCATTCTTTCCCTTCTCATGCAAAGTTTTGATGAAAAAAGGGAGAGAAGTTGTGGAAGCTATCTCTTTAATAATTATAACTTTTAATGTTGAGAACTTTTAAATGATACCATATCATGAATGCTTGAAATATGATTGGTATGAATTTTTATAATTTGAAATGTGGCATGAATTTTTACCACACTTGCATTGTTGAATTGTTCTCCTTTTTGTTGATGACAAAGGGGGAGAAATAATACCAAAAGATGGTAAATTGATGATAAATGTATGCAATGCATTTCATCATATATACTTGAAATGTTTGCTTGATAAATTTCTTTCATTATGATAAGATATTTAGAGCTTAACTTACAATTTTATATTGGATATCTTGCCATAGAACGATGAATTGCTATCTTCATCATCTTTCATATTTGAAATATCATACTTGAAAATGGATGTCATGCCTTGGCATCACATTTTAAAAATGTTAGATCATGATAGGAAGCATTTTGATAAGTTTAAATGAACTTATCTTATCGAGTTAATTCTTGAATTCAAGAATGTCTTTTCTCAAGTATGGCATATAGATAGGGGGAGTTATGGTTAACTCTGTCATCAATTGATTGTCATCATCAAAAAGGGGGAGATTGTTGAATCTCAAATTTTGATGATGAAGTCAATTGTAAATTGTTTGATCTAATCTATATGTTGAGAAAAGTGTACGGGATTAACTACGATAGTAGTAAGACATAAAGCAAGTGTTGCCGGAGTCAAGATCGAGATCTCATTGGGAGTTCGAGAGTTCGCCGGAAGTTCGAGAGTTCGCCGGAAGTCCGGACGTTCGTTAGAAGTTCTGCCGGAACCAACCGAGAAGTCCAAGAGCTTGCCAAAGAAACTCATCGGAGCTCGCGAAGAAGATCGTCATAAAGTCTGGGAGCTTGCCAGGAGTCCACTGGAGCATTGCCGAGAGTTCATCGGATGTTCGTCGGAAGTACACCGGAAGCTCGCCGGAAGAGCAATTGACACACCGGAACATGAAGTGCAGTAATCATATCTTAATTATTGTAGTTAGAGCGTAAATTAAGTTATGATTGGGAGATAATCCCACTAACTTAATTAGGAGCCAACTAGGCCTAAAGTTGGGCTGGTTTGGGCCGGATTCAAGGCCCAACCAAGACCCTGAATTCCTGGCCAACGGTGGCACCGTTTGGGAGACTCGGTCTCCCAAGAATTCTGGGCAGTGGTACTGCCCCTGTCAAGCGGTGGTACCACCAGAGCTCGGTCTTCGAGCTCTGTCAAGCGGTAGTACCGCCCAGTAATGGCGGTGGTACTGCCGGGACCCCAGAAATCCGGGATGAGACACTTCTTGGCTCCATTTTTAAATCCTTTGGGGCCTATGAAAACCTCACCCTTTTCTGCATAAAAGAGCATGAAAGTTTGATATATTCTTGAGTCTTTGAAGTGTTAAAGAGTTGTAAAAGTGCTAGAGTTCTCCTCCTCCCTTTCTAAGTATTGAGATCATTCAAGAGAGGTGTGAGACTTGTAAGGGTTCTCTCCTAAACCCGTGAAAAGGAGAAAGCGCTGTAAAAGAGGTGGTTGGTCTTCACCTATTGAAGGAAGGCCTTTAGTGGATGCCGGAGACCTTATCGAAGGAGGAATCTGAAAGTGGATGTAGGTCACATTGACCGAACCACTCTAAAACTCGGTTTGCATTTACTTTGTGCAATTTACTTTACTACAAACCTCCTTAATCTTCTCTTGCACTTTTACGAAAGCTTTTGAGTTCAACTTCTCTCCGAAACAGATTGAATCAAAACTATTTTCGTCGAAATCGATATTAAACGAAACGAACTATTTTTTGAAATCACAAAAGTTTTCTGCTGCACTAATTCACCCCCCCTCTTAGTGCCGCTCTTGATCCTAATAAAAATTTTCTACTATTTTAGAAGGATATATCGATGCAAGTTAGATATCGAGTTTTGGAGATAATAAATCCACTACTGGTTGGGTGTTCACCTTAGAAGGTGGTGCTATTTCTTGGAAGAGCAAGAAATAAACATGTATAACTCACTCAACTATGGAATCGGAATTTGTTGCTCTAGTAGAAGCAGGAAATGAGGCTGAATGGTTGAGGGACTTTCTATTAGAAATTTTATTGACTTCTAAGAGTGTGAATTCAATTTCTATACTTTGTGATAGTCAAGCCACTTTAACTCGTGCATTTAGTGAAATATATAATTAAAAATCAAGACATGCTTATGTGAGGAAATTAATCAAAGTTGAGATTATTTCACTCACATTTGTGAAAACAAGTGAGAATTTGGTTGATCCGTTCACCAAATCTCTTATAAGAGAAGTTGTAAGATCAACATCAAAATGGATAGGGTTAAAACTTCTTGAATAAAAGATCAACCAATGATAGCAACCCTACTCAATATTATGAAATGAGTAATAAAGAGTTCAAAGGGTAAGAACAAGCCATCGACATATGGAGTGGTTCAGCACTTTGAAATATTTTACGAGTCTTATCTAAAGATGTTAAAGTGCTAGTTATCACAGAATGAGCGTTGAATTAATTATACTCTTAATAAAGAGTGACAAAGATACTATAAGAATATCACCTATATAAACTTAAAAGTGGTGTTGCTTCGATTGAGAGTTGGAGTTTCTCTCATAAAAGTTTATGAACTTAGATGAGCCCAAGGCCATATTAGGACTATGTGAGAATTTATAAGGAATAAAAGAATATTGTATTTATGTGTGTGATATCACTGGTATTGTCATTAGGAATAATAAATTCAAAGCTTTTATAGGATTTTGATTTCACTTTGTGATGCTTACACTAAGGTAATATTCAAATCGAAAGATATATTACTTTATTCATAAATACTATTTAATCACTTGGATAAAATTTTAAATTTAAATAAGTGAGGGATTGTTATAAATTGTTTAAATTAAAAAAAAATAATTTCTTTTCAAAAGATTTATTTGAAAAGGTGATTTGTTTTGTAGTTATTTTGGTAGTTATTTTTCAAATGTTGTCTTTTGTGAAAATATCTATAAATAGGTATTTGATTGTAAATTATGAACACATCTATTTCATATTCTTCTTTTTTCTTGATAACTCTTTAAGTAATTGAATTAGACATTCTCTAATTCTGCATCAAACCCATAGTAATCTTGTTGAGAAGATGGTACAAATATCATTTTTAGGAAAGTATTTATACATGTTTCAAGCTTAAATATATTTCCTATAGTATTCTTAATCTTGTGTTTGTTATTTGTTTCCATAGTGTTTTCATCGTCTTCTTTATCGTATTTTTCCAACACATTACCACTATCACGATGCGGGATCTGCACGACACCTACGGCCATTGTGGCACGGCATTTCTGTTGCGCATGATCACCCACTGGTTGCTCCTCATTGACGATCTTCTCCTAATGCATCCTGGACCACTAGCACCAACTGTCATCGTCGTTGTAAGAAATATATATATATATATAATGATTTTATTTTCTACTGATAAATTGCATTATTGAAGTCCTACCCTTAGACTCGATCATATATTGCTGGAGATAACTTGATTTGCTGATCCTGCTTCCCTCTCCTCCGGTCTTTGGCTTGAAGATCAAGTGGTGTCAGCAATTACTCTGGATTCTATAATCACAGTGAGAAGATTATTTGTCATATAACCACTTGCTTCTCTCTCTTTGTAAAATGATACGAGGGTCTGTGTTTTTTTTTTTTTTTTTTTTTTTTCCCAATTTTTTTTTTTTTTTTTTTTATACGAGGGTCTGTGTTTTTTTTTTTTTTTTTTGTGTTCACAATTGATGTCTGATTGATTTATTGTTGTACTAGTTTGTGCTGCCTATGGCCTAACTTGATTACCTGTTGGGTATATAATGCAGCCTCCCGACTTGATGATTACTTCCATGAATCTCTGTATGAATGAAGATACCAATAAATCGTCATTGTGCTCATAATTTTCCATGTCGGTCGAGTTGATACAATTTCTGCTATATGTCACGTACAAGTCAAAAGCATGATGTACATAAAATGGTGTGTAGTATTCTCATCAGTTACAGTACTAGTTATGTGGTAAATTTTTTATTTATGCAATTTGGTATGCAATAATATAATGATTCAATGTTCATATGCTAGTGGAACTTTTGGTCTTTTTATCTAGTATCTAGCAAGATATGTAGAATTTGTCCATGAAGCTCTTTCAACTTTTCTTCTCAAGGCAAAAAAAGCTTGTCTAAGTACCCCCTCTTCTGTCAAAATTTCTGAGGTTTCCTAATATGTTACTACTGTGCTACAATTATCTATGATGGATTCGATAGGTAGAGCTAATATATGAACTTGCTGCTGTGTCTCAAGGTACTGCATTGATCCAAGATAATATAAACTAAATCAAGTTTTCTCTCTCCTCGATGTGTGAAACTAAATTTGGATATTACAACAGTTCTTTCATACTGAATGATATGTCCTTTACATCCCGAGTTGGTACGTGTATGTCCACTCTAACACATGACATGTTTTAAAATTTGACAGTTCATCTCAAAATCTTGGGTTTAAATGTCATCTTTGTAATTTATCTTTTTATTAAAATAATAATAATTGGTGAGTATAAGATGAAAACTCTTAGCAAACTGTCGCTAAGAGTTCAAATGGATGCGCCGTTGTAAGATGAAAACAATGATTAATTTAAATTAGTGAGTGTAAGTTTAGGACTTTTAAGTCTAATAAACCTCTGATTAGAAAGCAGTTGAAGAAAAATCATTGTGATTATACACGATGAGTTTTTCTATCTCAATTGATTATTACGAAGCAATAATGCAACAACCACGCATGAAATTTCATTCATTCTTCTACTCACCAAGCTTCAGGTAATTTGATCTCAACATGTGGCACATTAAGATTAAACCCTTTAATTCACAAATACGTATATAAATAGAGAGAGAGAGACTTCATCATTCATCGGATGAGCATCCTCAGAAGGGAGGTCCCGGTGGACCAGGTGGGCCCCGTGGGCCACCGAAAAAGGGGCCGCAGCACTCCTGAAGCAGGCAGCAGCAGCAGAGGAAGTATAAACTGCAAGAACAGTATGATTCTTATCCGTAACGCAACATTGGGAGTATTAAACATTTTACTACTCGGACGAGGAACTGACCACGAGGGGAAGAAACCACCAAAGCCAGGTCCCCAGAACGGCCCTCCAGGCCCCGGGCCCCACCCGGCGGGGCCCCCAGGAAGTGGTCCCCAGCCCGGGCCAGGGCCGAATGGTCCTCCAGGGCCACCAGGTCCCCCCGGCCCACCAGGTCCTCCAGGCCCACCAGGACTCATGTAAGAAAACAGACTTGGAACAGTAATATATTCAGCAAAAGCAAAGAGTAGAGAGAGGAGATAGTGAATGCGGTATGCACAGCACACAAGGCTGGCTTTTATAAAGAAAGCCATGGAGAAGACCGGCTAACCTTTCAGTCTCAACTGCAGGTCGCCAACTGCTCTTCCTTGCTTCCTCAAAATAATCGATCGATAACATCAACATAAGCAAAATTTAGAGATCCACACATTAGGTTATGACATCGGAATTGGAGGGAAGAGTAGGTGTTTGACTGTTAGACGACCGACCCACTTTGGCTTTGTATGGTGCGACAACTACTGGTCCAACCTCTACCTCACAAAGCAGCAGTTCTATTCCCACCTAACCACAGGTCAGACCTGACCGGAATTAACTATATTTGACTAGTTAGAATCACCCGTCTATAGCAAGTGAGGAACGCCAATACTGATATCAACATTGGGTTGAATTGGATTTGTATGAAGTGAATGGATCAATCACATCCTTACATGATATCCAATCTTATCTAACGTTAGAATTCAAAGATTGATGAGTTTAAGTAAAACTAGTCATGATTAATAAGTATCAAGTTAAACATCAATTCAATCCAGAACATAATGTATGATTAATTGGTTTACTTACTACATAATGTATGATCTTTTAGAGCATAATAGTTGTGAATGACATCAGCCTGAATTCCAACATCAAAATTGGCCCCCCATCGTTAGTCTTTTGTAGGTAGGTTACTTAGCATCAATCGAATAAGAATTTGTTGATCGAGCAAACTGGGCAATGCTAAGTCGATCTCAGTCTTAACTCGTAATACTCATTTATTCCAACAACGAAAAGGAACGAATTTTATTTTTAATGATGATTATAAGATTCATAAATTTTGATATCATTCAATTCAATCGACCTGAAAAAAAATCTACGATTATGTTTGGCAGTCTCTTTCACATTCTTCTCCGTCTGTCCCGTCCCCCCTGATCATGGGCATATCTGCAGAGCCGAACATTGACAGACGAACCACTAAGAGGATTGATTACATGCTGAAATTTCAGTATCTATATTACTAAATCTATGAACCCCTATAAAGGAGAACAAACATTCAGCTTTAAATATAGTTGGTAGTAAGCAGTACCCAGAAATATAGTTGAGCATGATAAAGCTAAAATGCCCGGTTTTACTTTTCTTGCAATCAGATTTAAGACACCCATAAGAGATGGTTGAATAGGGAAAACAATGTAAAAGTGGCTTAAAGAAAAATGATAAAGATCCACAGAAATAATGCCTAGGAATGGTTAAAGTACTATCTTCTTGATAAGGTATTGATGCAAAGGAAACAATTTCATCTACCCTTGCCTAAGACTTCTCGTCTATGCTTAATGTGTTGTGGATCATGCAAGCATATAAAAACAAAATGAATTTTCCAAGTAGAGGGAAGAATTTTGAACAACGTAGCATCTTTTGAGAAATGAGAATTCCAATAGGTTTGCTTCATTTATAAACCGAGTTACATATTTATTAACGAACTCCAAGCAGCAAAAATACACTTGACGACATGATTCGTGCAGCGAGCAAGCAAAGTGAAGCCGCAAACTGTGTGCGGATCAACAATACATGGACCTCTGTTCCCTCGACATTTGAGAGCAATGCAACTAATAATGCTAGTGGATATACGGAGGACTGTCCACGGGATGAAGAACTACAAACCACGAGATTAATAAGCATATGAAGAACATGTTGAACTCACATGAAATACCGTAGGACCTGTGCTGTCCAATGAGCAAGAGGGGAGACGGTTCTTTATATCATCATAGCGGCACAGGAAATGCCTGAAATCCCAGTGAACACGAGTGACTTACTTTACCAAGGGGTGCGTACATATGATGATCTCATAGACAATGAGGGAGCCGTTGCAACACCAAAGGCTATATTTGTAGCAGCCTCCAGAAAGACCTGAGCTCTTACGAGCTGAAACCAGTGTTTCGATTCTTAAAACTGGTGGTATTGGTATCGACACGATCATTGCACGAGAAAGATGTATTGCCGACGAGTCATTATGATTTAAACCAAAGGCTAATTATGATTTAAGAATTCGAGAAGAGTGCTAACTTTCTGAAGATTTGCCAAAATGCCCACGGTGGCTTCTCTCGGTGCTGCTTAAGCGACAAGACCACACGCTCTGATGATAGATCCATGATTTGTGCGGTTAAGGTTCCTCATCAAATCTAGGAACACATTGAGATTGCTCGCGGAGTCACCGATATCCTTAATACAATGCTGTCGACCGACAGCAATACTCATGTCCAAGGCACTATTGCCTAACAGAGCTGGTTGTTTACCACGAGATATAACTTTGTTGCTGCCAATTCCACGCAAAATGAATGCTCTGCGGATTCCTCCATCCCCTTTGCATATTCACAAAATCAACTTACACGTTGTTGAGACACAAGTTTAGCAGTTTCCATTTCGGGGGCAGAAGTCAACGCCACACAAAGCTTGATCTCATTCACATTTGCATCAGAAAGATCAGCGAGCAAAACATCGAGACACCTTGTGACGGCTTTCAGATGCACTATATCTGACATCTTTTATATAGTTGAACTCGATAAGCATTACGAGAAGCTTTTTGAGCATACATACGGATTGGATCTTCATCTCCAATAAATCAGAGGTAAAGAGGAAGAAAAATAGGTGCAGGATACTGGCTTCGAGTCCTCCGTTTGTTCATTCATTAATGAAGAGTCATCGAAGATTATGACCATCACATCGAAAAATATTTTCAAACATAAAAACCTGGCATCTCCATCTTTGTTGCCCTCATACATAAAATAATGGCCAGGTCAGGGAGAAACCGGCCTGTAAATAACTTCTATTTACAATATCGATCAGCATTGCTATTGTTGCTTCCGAGGTAATATTATAACTTGTATTGAGCTTGATGCTCTAGTAAATCTTTTTTTTTATAAGCTACTTTGCGTCTTTTTCTTCTCCCACATAATTATTTCAATTAGTCACTTATCTTATATCACCCTTGACTTCTTTATTCTTGAAAATACTCTTATCTTCATTAAAGTTACTGTCCAAGCTAACTCACATCCACAAATAATACCTATTAGTATTTTCAATTTTATTCTCTTTTAATCGACAATGATCTTATGGGTTATATAGATGACACCATTATTTACTCTCTACAAACTATTAGAAAGAATAATCTTGACATTGTTAATCCTAAATACACTCTTTAGATCTGTTAAGATCATATTTTTTTATAAATACGCTTCTCTCTCTCCTCAAATTATTCCCTACATAGCTTCTATAAAATCCTTTTATGATGGGTGGTCAAAACTTGTAATAATGTGTACTAATCAATCTTGTGGTCGTTTCATGTAACTTCAAGAAACTATCTTTAAACTTTCTAAAGACACTAAATCTATTTATGACTATCTGCAAGCTATCAAAACTTAAGCCGATGCACTTTCTATGGTTCATGCATCTCTTGATGATGAAAAGATCATTATTTATGTATTAAATGGTCTTGATTCAGATTATAAAAAGATTTTGGCTGTGATTCATGGTTGCAATAGTCCTTTTTTTTTAACTATGAAACTTATCTTAAGCAAGAGTCACCACCTTCTGCTATCTATCATCACTGTCATTTTGTTGTTAATAAGGCTCATTCTAGTAACAAAGGCAAGATCCACAACCAACAAAACACCTATCGAAATAATCATTCTAGAGGCAACATACAACAACATCACAACAAAACTGTTAATAAATCCAATTAATAATTCAACAACAAAGTCATATGTCAAATTCAACAACAAATCCAATTAATAATTCAACAACAAATAACGTCGCTTGCAAGTGTTGAATCTCGGATTTTGATGATGAAACCAATTGATAGTATTTATGATTTGATCTATGTTTTAAGTGACGCAGGATGCTTCGATCAGGGAGAGACAATTAAAGCAGGAAGAATCATGTTAGGCCGGAGGAAAACGTGTCAGAAGATTGGACGTCGGGCCGGAGGATTGGTCGACGTATCGACAGAAGGCTTCGGGCCATGGATTCGGGCATCGGGCCAAGAAAAGCAGATATTGCGCCAAGGATATCGGAGTTGCGGAGATAAATCGGCCGATTGGGCAATAGGCCGCAAGATCGAACGATGCGCCGAAGAATCGGACGAAGCGTCAATGGACCAATGACATGTCGGACAACATGATTCATGCTTAGTAATAATTGTCTAGATCGAAGTATGTTTTTATATGTGTAGGATTAACTATGATAGCAAGGCATAAAGCAAAATGAAGTCCCGGAGTTAAGAACGCGATTTTGTTGGGAGTTCGAGAGTTCGTCGGAAGTTCTGCCAGCACCAACCGAGAAGTCCAGGAGCTTGCCAAAGAAGCTCGACGGAACTCGCCAAGAAGATCGTCATAAAGTCCAGGAGCTTGTCGGGAGACCACCGGAACATTACCGAGAGATCGTCGGAAGTTCGCCAGAAAATCGTCGGAAGCTCGCCGAAAGAAACTGGACTTATCTTACTTAGATTATATCTTAGGAATCGTAGTTAGCACATAATTAGAGTTGGGATTGGAAGGTAATCCCATCAACTCTATTAGGGGCCAACTGGGCCCGAAGTTAGGCTGGTTTGGGCCGGATTCAAGGCCCAACCAGGGTGCTGAAAGCCTGGCCGACGGTGGCACCGCTTGGGGAACAACACACCAGGAAATATGGACAGTGGTACCACCCAAGCTGGGCGGTGGTACCATCGACAGTGAATGCTGCCAACGGTGGTACCTCCCCTGTTCGACGGTGGTACCGCCCAATAGCAGATCCTGTGGCGGTAGTATCGCCCAGGAATGGCAGTGGTATCGCCAGTACCCAAGGAAACCTAGGATGAGACCTTTTTAGGCTCCAAGTTTGAATCAACTTGAGGCCTATAAATACCCCTCTCATCCCTGGTTAACTTAAGCAAGCACAGAGAATTTAAAAAGGGAAAAACGTTGTTGTAATCTCTTGTGAGAATCCTCCTCTTCTAGTCTAAGTGTTAGAATAGTTTGAGAGATGAGTGAGTACTTATAAGGGTTGTCTCCTAAACCCAGTAAAAGGAGAAGAGGGGTGTAAGAAGAAGGTTAATCTTCACTTATTAAAGGAAGATTGATAGTGGATGCCGGTGGCCTCGATGGAAGAGGAATCGGCGGAGTGGATGTAGGTCACAACGACCGAACCACTATAAAACTCGGTTTGCATTTCTATTTGAGCAATTTATCTTTACTGCAAACTTTACTTGCTTACTGCTTCTAATACATTTATGAATGTGTTTCAAGTTAAGATCTTTACGAAATGGTTTTCGTCGGAATCAGGTTTAACGTACGAAGATTTTCGAACCGACGTAATTTTTACCGTTGGAATAATTCACCCCCCCTCTTAGTGCCGACTCATTCCTAACAGTTGGTATCAGAGCCTCGTATTTCTCATTTGATTTAACACCCAAGAGAAATGGCTCTTTTCGGCTTTCAAGATGGTCACTCTCTCATTCATCCTCCCTTTTTCAATGGGATGGACTACACATATTGGAAAACTCGAATAAGAGTTTTCTTGCTTTCTTTGGATTTGAACTTATGGTACATTGTTGAAAATGGTTTTCGGAGGTCTTCTCTTCCAATGAACCATTGGAATGATTTGGAGAAGAAGACATTTTCTTTAAATGCTAGAGCTATGAACGCTTTATCTTGCGCCTTAGACAAAAACAAGCTTAATCGGGTTTGCACTTGCGAAACGGCTTTCGATATTTGGCACATTCTTAAAACCACTCACGAAGGCACTAATAGAGTAAAAGATTCTAAAATAAATCTTTTAATGCACGATTTTGAACTATTTTGAATGAAACCAAGTGAAGCCATTGGAGATATGTACACCCGTTTTACGGATGTCGTCAATGGTTTAAAAGCTCTTGGCAAATGCTTTTCTAATTTTAAACACGTTAACAAGATTTTACAATCGCTTTTTAAGAATTGGGATTCGAAAATAACAGCTATA
>LVTN01003397.1:9621-20778 GCA_001649415.1 Musa itinerans
AGGATCTGCACTCAAAAGCAAGAGGGACGAAAATATGTTTTAAAGCTGATTTACGAAAAGCCTTTGATTCAGTTAATAGAAAATTTATATATAAGATGCTCATTGATATGAACTTCCCACAGCAATGGGTTAATTGGATTCAATGTTGCTTGGAAACTCCTAAGTTTTCGATACTCTTTAATGGCTCACCTATTGGTTTTTTTTAGACTACGAATGACATCCGACAAGGTGATCCACTCTCCCCATATTTTTTTACTATTGCAATAGAAGGACTTAGCTATATGTTGGAACAGACTGGGTTGAATGGCAACATTAAGATACCCAATGCTAGTTCTATTCATATATCATAGATAACTTTTGCAGATGATTTACTTATATTTCTCCAGAATGATCCAACTTCAGTGAGGAACCTAGCTACTATTCTAAATGACTTTGGTATGGTTTCTGGCCTTCAGTTAAATCAAGCGAAAAGTAAAGTCTATATGGGTCCTTGCATTAAGGAAAAGGACTTTATTGCACACACTCTAGGGGTTAGTTAGGGTAGCCTGCCAGTTCCTTATCTAGATCTTCCACTCATATCCACTAGCATTCACAAAACCCACTATCAGCCTATCCTGCAAAAAATAAAGAATAGAATTTTCTCTTGGAAAAATAGGCTTATTTCAAAAGTAGGATGACTTGAACTCATCTGTTCGGTGTTGTACTTTTACTCTATATATTGGTCTAATACATTTCTTCTACCTGTTGGACTTCTCCAAGATATTGAATGGTTATTAATAAACTTCTTCTAGAATGGCACAAATGATAAGGCAATACATATGGTAAATTAGGACAGCATCTGCAAACCGAAAGATGAAAGAGGGCTGAACTTGAGAAATATTAGAGATTGGAATAAAACATGTTTGGTACAACAATTGTGGGATCTTTTGTAAAATAAATGTTCCTTGTGGTCACATTGGGTTTCTGCTAGGTATCTTTCAAGAGAATCAATTTGGAAAATTTCAACAAGAACATACCACTTTGCAGCTTGGAAAGGAATTTTAAATGCAAGGAATTGGCTAATCAAACATATTTCTTACGCAATCTCTTTTGGAACTAGTACTAATATGTGGTACGATCCTTGGATAAATGGAAGAGTATATTTCAATTATATGGTGAATGAATACGAAAAGACCTTGGGGCTCCCAAAGATTGAAAGGTTTCCGAGTTCATTGCTAACGGTACCTAGTGTCTCCCTAATCCTATTTCTCTTGAAATGTTATCACTTTGGCCAACTTTCACAGCTATTCCAATAAGGAATAACTCTTCAAATATACTTATTTGGCTTCATGATAATGACAAATTTAGTGCCACATCTGCATAGAATCAAATCAGTCAAAGAAATAACAAGTGGATCTCAAACAATTGGACATGGGATCGATCGGGGTCATAGAGACATTTCCTATGTACATGTCTGGCCTTTCTTAATAAACTACCTACAATAGACAATATGAAGAGAAGAGGTATCTATCATGTTAACAGATGCTCCCTTTGTATACAACAAGAAGAAACTGTTAACCACCTCTATTTCACTTGTGACTATACTAAATGGCTATGAAAGGAGATTCTCCAGCGATTTGAACTCAATAGGTTGCCACAACCAAACTTGTATCAAGAATTAGGCGACCTCTTGAAATGTTTCTCAAGAAAAGGGTCTTTTACACAACTGACAAAGGTTATTTTTAGATGTGCTATTTGGTGGATGTGGAAAGAGAGATATTGTAGAATCTTTGAGTGTCAAGACACAAACAATGCTCAACTCTTGACAGAGATTATTAGAGACTCAAAATCATACATGAAGCACGATCTCACAATGGAGCACTTTACACGAAGAGAAAAATATATTTTTGTCAAATTCAATTTTACTATTAGCTAAAGATCTTGAACAGGATGTTAAATACTGTACCCAGATGTAGTCTTGGCATATCTTGACATGTTGGCTATAGTTAAAAGATAAAGTCTATAACATGTGTAGTCATAAGTACCGCATGTGTAATCAATGAGTTACCTGGCTTCATCTATGATTTGTATAGACAAAACTATTTGTAGAAACTTTACACATAATCAATTTACTTTTACTTATAAAAAAAAAAAAGAACTTGCACATCTAGAGGAACCAAAAAGTCCTTGAGTAAAAATGTTAGCTTATCCAAAATGGTTATCATGCAAAGTTTTTCTTTAACTTCTTTTATGATTTTGATAAATTAGTGTGAAACTTGCTTAAACTTTTATCACACTTATAGAATTGTTCTCCTTTTTGTTGATAACAAATGGGAGAAATATGATAAATTGATGATAAATTGAATGTTTGAGACAAATGTATAAAACGTTGGGGATTGGCCTCCGCGTGGCCCGTACGTTTTATAATTATAAAATTCAGAAAATATAGGGAGAGTCCATAGTGATTCTCCGGTGTGAAAGTGAAAGGAACAGAGGAGAATGGTCATTGTTGAGGCTCTCTGAACTGCACCGATTGCAGTTCTTCTCCCTGCTCTCTCAACCAGAACTGCTGCACCGTCCTCTCTGCACCGCCCACTTTCCCGTGCTCTCCTTCTTCCTCCTCTCATCGGGGAAAAGGGGCAAGCTGACCAGCAAGAACGGAGAAGGAAACGAAGGGGGAGAAACAAAGAAGAAGAAACGTTAAGAAAAGTAACAGAAACTGCGCGTAGGCTTACTTCTTCTTCTGGGAGACCTATTGCTGGGAGACAGAGGCATTCTGTAGCCTCTCTGCTCTCTTCTCAAGGAACAGAGGAGAAGAGGCAGTAGCAACAGAGGAGGTGGGCTGGGTGACAGCGATGGCGGCTCCTCCGGACTGGGGATCGGCAAACGGGAAGGCTGGGATCTGCTGTGATCTTATCTTTCTCAAGGAATAGGATCGGCAAAGAGGAGAAGAGGACCGGAGCCTGGTGCTGTGATCGGCCAGATCTCCTCTCTGCACCGCCCCCTTTCCCCTGCTCTCCTTCTTCCTCTTCTCATCGGGGAAAAGGGGCCCGGCGAACAGAGGAGGCGGCGGCTCTACGGCAGCTCCTATTCTTTCTCTCGTGGAACAGAGGAAGAGGCTTTCGTGGCGAATAGGGGTTTGGGTTAAGAGAACCGGAGCCTGGCACTGTGATCGGCCAGATCTCCTCCATCCACTTCTCATCGTGAACAGGGGTCTGGCGCGGTGATCGGCCACCCCTTTTTCCTCTCTATCGGCGAGGGAGGAAGCGGACGGTGATCAATTCCGCTGTCTAGCCTTCTTCTTCTTCTTCGCAGAAGGAAACGGCAAGATCGGTGAACAAGAACCTCGATGGGCCGGCACTCCTCTTGTAGTTCTTGAACTCCCGGATCATCATACTGCTCGATTGCCGGATAAAGATCGCCATAGATGCAGGAGACTCTCTGAACTGCACCAATTGCAGTTCTTCTCCCTGATCTCCTAACCAGAACTACTGCACCGTCCTCTCTGCACCGCCCCCCTTTCCCCTGCTCACCTTCTTCCTCTTCTCATCGGGGAAAAGGGGCAAGCAGATTGGCCAGCAAGATCGGAGAATGAAGCGAAGGGGGAGAAACAAAGAAGAAGAAACATCAAGAAAAGCAACAGAAATTGTGTGCTGGCTTACTTCTTCTGGGAGGTCTATTGCTGGGCGACGGAGGCATTCTGCAGCCTCCCCTGCACTCTTCTCAAGAAACATAGGAAAAGAGGAATCAACAATCGGAGAAAGAGGGAGATCTACTCTCCTTCTTCCTCTTGCGCGAACAAAGGAGGGAGATCGGAGAAGGAGGGAGATCTGCTCTCCTTCTTCCAGCGAGATTGGAGAAGGAGAATAGAAGAATCCATTCCTCTTCTTCCTGAAAAAAGAAGAAACTTCAAGAAAACTCCATTGTCACCCTCCCTCTTCTTCCTCTTCTCGCCTCTCTACCAGCGGGAGCAGAGGAGCTGTTGGCGACTGGTGAAGGGAGGAGAGAACTCCATTGTCGACACTGCTCCCCTCTTCCCTCTTCTCATAGAGAACTCCATTGTCGGCCATCTGCTCTCCTTCTTCCTCTTCCCTAAGAATAGGAGAGAAGCAGCAGGCGACCAGTTGGGAGAGGAATCATCGGTGAAGGCAGCGACGGATCGACGACTGCTATTCTTCTCTGCAGCCAGTGGATCTGCTCTTCTTCTTGCATGAAGGAGAGTTCCTTCTACCCCTTCTTATAAGGAGAAACAAAAGTGAGGTGGGCTGAGTGACAGCGGTGGCCATTGCAATGGGAAGGCTGGGATCGTCGAATTGGGATCTCTCTCAGCAGCTCCTCTTCTGAGGAACAGGGATCAACTCTACACACAATCCCATCTTGCCATCTTCCCTTTCTCATCGGAGAAACGGAGAAAAAGAGGGTCAGTAGCTCTGCACGCTCCTCATCTTCTCGGCAAAATAGAGGATTTCTTTCGGGGCGGCAAGTGTGCAACTCTTCTAGTGACAAATCGACTGCTCCAAGTAGGGACATGGCAGCGATAGTCCTTGGGTCTGGTGACAGTGGTGAGAGGGTAGATTCGACGGCAAGGCACTTTGCCTTTACTTCTCAAGTTCCTTTGACGAAGCAACATCGAAGTAGGGCGCGTTTTAGATCGCGGCTTCCTGCTCTTATTTCCAGTGAACCTCGACCTTGGACTAGCCTCTTCAAGGCTCCGATTGGAAGCCCGAACCTCAATTTGGAATTCTTTGCTCTAGAAGTTCAGGCTAAAAGAAGATTGTTATGTACGAGATAGTTGATTCCGCAGAGCTGATTGAGATATGGTCTATGGCGATTGTTGGCTATGTGGTAGGTCTCAAAACATCTTATTTCCCACTATCGTCATTTATCAAAAATAGATGGGGAACATAGGCATTTGACCTTCATATACTGGAGAACGGTTTCTTTGTTTGCAAGCTATACTCTGAAGAAGATTTACAACGGGTCCTTGAAGGGTTCTAGACTATTCGTGGTCATCCAATGATTCTACGACGTTGGTCCCCTGATGTCCGTTTGGAGTTAGACAGCCTACAGTCTATTCTCTTATGGTATAAAGTTTAAACATTTGATAGTTGTGTTGTGGACGAAGTAGATAAATATAGAAATAAAGCCTTAAAAGGTAAAGATATTGTGTGGGAGGAAAATGCAAAACCTAAGGAAAAGAAAAAGGATGGTACTCTCCTTTCAAAGTCATAGGATGAATACATTACTTCATTTTCCATTTGTTTTTTTCTGATGAAGATAATCTACTAGAATGTTCGTGGACATGATAAGCCTGAAAAATGTCGGGAGCTCAATAGAATAATTAAGTCTGCTGCATGTGATATTGCTATTCTCGTAGAAACAAAAATTAAACAATCACTCGTTCTTGCTCAAAAGAATTTAATATGGCCGAACACAGAACTGTTTACCAATGACTTTAGTGAAACATTTGGTAGAATATGGGTCTTATGGCATCCTAACTCTATTAACGCTTGGCTTATTTCTACTACCGATCAATTCATTTATCTAAAGGTGGAGGACAAAAAAAATGACTGTCAATTCAATTTCACCAGTATATATGCTTCAAATAGTATGCAAGAAAGAAATATATTATGGACTGATCTGACTAATATTACAAATGACTGTCGTAATGTGCTTTGGATTGTTCTTGGCGACTTTAATACTATTCAATCCACAAATGAAAAAGTGGGGGTAGACAGCTTTCCGAAAGTCAACTTCAAAGTTTTAATGATTACATTGATACTGCCACGTTGATTGATATGAAATCTATGAGAAATTGGCTCTCCTGTAGTAATCAAGGTGCTGCTAAAAGAAAAATAATGGCTCGCCTTGATAGGTGTTTGATTAATTAAGAATGGTTAACAGTTTACCATGATTCACTTCTTGAGTATGATGCACCATTATTTTATGATCATTCCTTAATATGTATATACACGCAGACAAAGCAACACCTAGAGGCAAGAAACCATTTAGATTCTTTAACATGTGGAGCATCCTTAGTTCCTTGATATTATCATATTAGCTTGGAATGTTAATATACATGGTTCGCCATCTTACATCTTATGTCAAAAGCTCAAAGCCTATAAAGCAGCACTTAAGGAGTGGAATACAAACACCTTTGGAAATATTACTACCCGGGTTCAAATTTGCAGAAAGGAACTAATGACAATGCAACATGAGCTACAACTTCAGTTCCAAAATGAGAATCTTATCTACAAAGAGACAGAAGCCAAAAATAACTTCATGTAAGCCTTACAGCAAGAGGAAAGTTTTGCAAAGCAGAAGTCTCGATAGCATTGGCTTACTCTAGGTGATTCCAATACTAAGTTTTTCTATGCTTCCATTGCTACTCGAAGGGCCGTTAATCACATAAAAAAATGCAGAGACAAATATGATAATCTTATTGAGAATTTAGATGAGGTTAAAGCATACACTAAGCGATTTTTTTATTCCTTACTCAATCAAGCGGTGCAACCTAATAACATTCATATGGAGCCAACTAGATAGCTTGATTTGGATGTCATTTCAATCCTCAATGCCCCAATTACAGATGATGAAATTGTAAGAGTTGTCTTTATGTCACCAAAGCACAAAAGCCCTGGTCTAGATGGATTTCCAACGAAATTTTACCAAACTGCATGATCTATTATTGGAAATGATGTGATTAAGACTTGCCAACATTTTTTCTCTTCAGGTCATATTCTTAGAGAGATGAATTACACTTTTATCTCTTGAATTCCCAAGAATGGAGGGGCTGATTCACTAGAAAACTATCAACCCATATCATTATGCAACTTAATTTACAAGATCATCTCTTGAATTCCCAAAGTGTTGGTTGATATAATGCAAAAGGTAATACACAAGATCATTAATCCTAATCAGGCTGCTTTCATCAAAGGGAGAAGTATACATCATAATATTCTGGTTGCTAATGACTTGGTCAAGGATCTGCACTCAAAAGCAAGAGGGAAGAAAATATGTTTTAAAGCTGATTTACGGAAAGCCTTTGATTCAGTTAGTAGGAAATTTATATATAAAATGCTCCTTGATATGAACTTCCCACATCAATGGGTTAATTGGATTTAATATTGCTTGGAAACTCCAAAGTTTTCGATACTTTTTAATGGCTCACTTATTGGTTTTTTTGGGAGCACGAGTGACATTCGATGAGGTGATCCACTCTCCCCATATCTCTTTACTATTGCAATTGAAGGACTTGAATGGCAGCATTAAGGTACCCGATGCTGGTTCTATTCATATATCACACATAACTTTTGCAGATGATTTACTTATCTTTCTCTAGAATGAACCAACTTCAGTGGGAATCCTAGGTACTATTCTAAACGACTTTGGTATGGTTTCTGACCTTCAATTAAATCAAGCAAAAAGTAAAGTCTATATGGGTCCTTGCATTAAGGAAAAGGACTTTATTGTACACACTTTGGGGGTTAGTGAGGGTAGCCTGCCAGTTCCTTATCTGGGTCTTCTACTCATATCCACTGGCATTCACAAAACCCACTGTCAGCCTATCCTACAAAAAATAAAGAATATAATTTTCTCCTGGAAAAATAAGCTTCTTTCAAAAGCAGGACGACTTGAACTCATCCGTTCGGTGTTATACTCTTACTCTATATATTGGTCTGATGCATTTCTTTTGCCTATTGGACTTCTCCAAGATATTGAGCGGTTATTAATGAACTTCTTCTAGAATGCCACAAATGATATGACAATACATATGGTAAATTGGGACAGCATCTGCAAGCCGAAAGATGAAAGGGGGCTGAACCTGAGAAATATTAGAGATTGGAATAAATCATATTTGGTACAACAATTGTGGGATCTTTTACAAAATAAATGTTCCTTATAGTCACATTGGGTTTGTGCTAGGTATCTTTTAAAGGAATCAATTTGGGAAATTTCAACAAGAACATACCACTCTACAGCTTGGAAAGGAATTTTAAAGGCAAGGAATTGGCTAATCAAACACATTTATTTTGCAATCTCTTCTGGAACTAGTACTAATACGTGGTACAATCCTTGGATAAATAGGAAAAGTATATTTCAATTATATGGTGACAGAATACGAATAGACCTTGGGGCTCCTAAAGATTGGAAGGTTTCCGAGTTTATTGCTAACGGTACCTAGTGTCTCCCTAATCCTATTTCTCCTGAAATGTTATCACTTTGGTCGACTATCACAGTTATTCTAATTAGGAATAACTCTTCAGAAATACTTATTTGGCTTCATGATAATGGCAAATTTAGTGCCACATCCGCATAGAATCAAATTAGGCAAAGAAATAACAAGTGGATCCCAAGCAGTTGGACATGGGATCGACCGGGATCACAGAGACATTCTCTATGTACGTGGCAGGCCCTTCTTAATAAACTACCTATAATAGACAATATGAAGAGAAGAGGTATCTATCATGTTAACCGATGCTCCCTTTATATGCAACAAGAAGAAACTGTTGACCACCTCTATTTTGCTTGTGACTATACAAAATGGATATGGAGAGAGATTCTCCAACGATTTAAACTCAATAGGCTACCGTAACCAAACTTATATCAGGAATTAGGCGACCACATAAAATGTTTCTCAAGAAAAGGGCCTCTTATATAATTGGCAAAGGTTACTTTCAGATGTGCTATTTGGTGGATGTGGAAAGAGAGATGTAGTAGAATCTTTGAGTGTCAACACAAACAATGCTCAGCTCTTGACAGAGATTATTAGAGACTCAAGATCATGTATAGAGCACGATCTCAAAATGGAGCACTTTACACGAAGAGTAAAAGATATTTTTGTCAAATTCAATTTGCTATTAGCTAAAGATCTTAGGCATGATGTTAAATATTGTACCCACAGGTAGTCTTGGCATATCTTGATATATTGGCTATAATTAGGAGTTAAAGTCTACAGCATGAGTAGTCATAACTATCACATGAGTACTCAATGAGTTACTTGGCTTCGTCTATGACTTGTATAGACAAAGCTATTTGTAGAAACTTTACACATAATTAATTTACTTTTACTTACCAAAAAAAAAATATAAAATGTATCTTGTTGTAAATACTTGAATACTTTACGAATGCTTGAAATATAATTGGAATCGTTAACCGATGCTCCCTTTGTATGCAATAAGAAGAAACTGTTGACTATCTCTATTTTGCTTGTGACTATACTAAATGGATATGGAAAGAGATTCTCCAGCGATTTGAACTCAATAGACCGCCGCAACCAATCTTGCATCAAGAACTAGGCGACCTCATGCAATGTTTCTCAAGAAAAGGGCCTCTCACACAACTGGCAAAGGTTACTTTCAAATACGCTATTTGGTGGATGTGGAAGGATAGATGTAACAGAATCTTTGAATGTCAACACACAAACAATGCACAACTCTTGAAAGAGATTATTAGAGACTCGAGATCATGTATAGATCATGATATCAAAATGGAGCACTTTACCCATAGAGAAAAAAATATTTTTATCAAATTTAATTTTGCTATTAGCTAAAGATCTTGGGAATGATGTTAAATACTATACCTACAAGTAGTCTTGATATATTTGGATATATATTTTATTTGTTAGCTATAGTTAGGAGTTATAGTCTACAGCATGTGTAGTCATAATTACCGCATTTGCACTTTATGAGTTACTTGTATAGATAAAGCTATTTGTAGAAACTTTACACTTAATCAATTTACTTTTACTTACCAAAAAATATAATTGGAATCGTTAAATACATTACAAATATAATTATCATCTTTTTATCGAGAATTATCATCTTGATAAATGTCTATCATTATGATAAGGTATCATGAGTTTAATTTGATATTTACAATTGATATCTTGCCATGGAATGATGAATTGTTATCTTTTATCAAGAATTAAAATCTTGTTAAATTTCATTTTCAAAATTCATACCATATTCAAAATTCATATCATATTTGAAATTCATATCCGAAAGATCATTAGTGGACACCGGTGACCTCGACGGATGAGGAATCAAAAGTGGATGTAGGTCACAACGACCGAACCACTATAAATTTTAGTGTACTAATTTTCATTCTATTTTTCATTACTACCAGTACTCTCTAAGTTGATTTCTAGTTCATTTACTCTAAAGTCAAGCACTTTCTAAGATTGGTTTTCAACGAATGAATATTTTTACAAAACCAATGATTTTTTATGCTGCACTAATTCACTCCGCCTCTTAGTGCTGCTCTTGATCCTAACAACCATAAGGAACAATTGTTTTGCAAAAGATCCCACAATTTATGTGCTAAATATGCTTTATTCCAATCTCTAGTATTTCTCAAGTTCAGCCCCCTTTATCTTTTGGTTTGTAGATGCTCTCCCAATTTACTATATGTAATATCTTGGAGAAGTCCAATAGGCAAAAGAAATATATTAGACCAATAAATAAAGTAAGTGTAAAACACCGAACGGATGAGTTCAAGTCATCCTACTTTTGCAGGATAGGCTGACAGTGGGATTTGTGAATGCTAGTGGATATAAATGGGAGACCCAAATAAGGAACTGGCAAACTTCCCTCACTAACCCCTAGAGTATATGCAATAAAGTCCTTATCCTCAATGCAAGGACCCATATAGACTTTATTATTCGTCTGATTTAAATGAAGGTTAGAAAATATACCAAAGTCATTTAGAATAGTAGTCAGGTTCCTCACTAAAATTGAATCATTATGAAGAAAGATAAGAAAATCATTTGCAAAAGTTTTGTGTGATATATGAATAGAACCAGCACAGGGTACTTTAATGCTGCCATTAGAGACTGTTTTTAATGAGGTTTCCAAAGTTAAGAAAAATGATTTTGATGATGATGTTAATTTTGATACTTTGAACAGCAGCAATTGCCCCGACCAAATCGGTGACATTCCTGCGATTTAGTTCTTGTTGCGCCCATGGCTTCAAACCATCGAGGAAGCTGAACAACTTGTCCTTCTCGGACATGTCCTGGATGTCCAGCATTAGTGCAGAAAATTGCTTCACATAGTCTCGGATAGAAGTATTTTGGCGGAGTTGTCTCAACTTCCTTCTTGCGACAAACTCGGTGTTCTCTGGTAGGAATTGAGTTCTCAACTCTTGCTTCAAATCCTCCTATGTGTCGACTCGACA
>LVTN01003400.1:6884-20733 GCA_001649415.1 Musa itinerans
TAAAAATTTTAATGTTTTAGTATCATGTATGATATGCTCATAATGATGATTGATTTATTTTTCGGTATCATGCATGAAAAATGAAATGTAAGGTTTTGAAATTGTGCATGTTTTAATTTGAAAATATAATGATGCACAAATAAGATTGATACTTTACCCTTGTCATGATTTGAAGATTATAGTAAAGGGAAATGAATTACACTATTGTATTGTTATTCCCTTCTATTTGACAATGACATAGGAGGAGCAAATTTCATATCTCAAAAGAGGCATAAAGGCCATCTTGAACATCTCAAATTTGCAAGCCTACATGTTCTAATATAATGTAGGACTTGCTATCTTGAACATCACCGAAGCTTGCTATCTTACTTGTATCAAGAAAAGCAAATATGTTAAACTTGCACATCTAGCAAAATTGTCAAACTTGCATATTTCAAGAAGCAAGAGTTGCTTTCTTGAACATATCAAAACTGCTAGCTTGCATGTTCTAAAATGTTATAAAAGTTGCTAGCTTGTATGTTGTAGAAATTGCTATCTTACTACCTTTCATATCTACAACTTGATAGCTTGAATGTTCTAAGCAAGATGTAACACTTGCTAAATTTTCTAGCTTACAAATTGCATGATGAAAAAACTAGATATTATGTTTTTCATGCAATGAGTTGAACTTATATTCCAAACACATGAATAGTTGGACTTCTCCTTTTTGTTGATGACAAAGGGGGAGAATTATGTTTATGACATGCATGATTTGATCATGACATGTTGCTTGGATTTTTGAATCCAAGAGTTTCCATCAATAAGGCATATTGATAGGGGGAGTTTATTTAAACTCCGGGAGTTAAGGTTAACTCCGTCATCAATTGGTTTTCATCATCAAAAAGGGGGACATTGTTGAATCTCGTATTTTGATGTTGAAACCAATTGATATGTGTTTATGTTTTAATTTACGTTTTGAGTGACGCAGGATGCTTCGATTAGGATGAGACAATTAAAGCAGGAAGAATCATGTTGTGCCGGAGGAAAACATGTCAGAAGATTGACATCGGGCCGGTGGAACGGTCGACGTATCGACAGAAGGCTTCGGGCCGTGAATTCGGACATCGGTCCAAGAAGAGCGGATATTGCGCTAAGGATATCGGAGTTACGGAGTCAACTGGCCGATTGGGCAATAGGCTGCAAGAGAGGACGATGCGCCGAAGAATCGAACAAAGCGTCGAGGGACCAATAACATGCCGGACAACATGATTAAATGCTTAGTATTAATTGTCTAGATCGAAGTATATTTTACTTGTGCAGGATTAACTACGAAAGTAAGGCATGAAGCAAAATGAAGTCCCGGAGTCAAGATTAAGATCACGTTAGGAGTTCGAGAGTTCGTCGGAAGTCCGGACGTTCTTCGGACGTTCTGGCGGAACCAGCCGAGAAGTCTCGAAGCTTGCTGGAGAAGCTCATCGGAAGTCGCCAAGAAGATCGTCGTGAAGTCTAGGAGCATGTCGAGAGTCTGCCGGAACATTGTCGAGAGATCGTCGGAAGTTCACCGAAAGTTCGTCGGAAGCTCGCCGGAAGAATAGACATAGGGACTTGTTTAGCTTAACAAAAGTCTTAGGATTTCGTAGTTAGCACGTAATTGGGCTTGGATTTGGGCCAACCCAATTAGGGTCCAGCTAGGCCCATGTAAGAACTATGTTGGGCCCAATAAGAGGCCCAAATAGTGCCCCAAGAAGTCTCACCGTCGTGGCACAATCTTTGAGATTGTGTCAAGTGGTGGTACCGCAAATCTGGGCAGTTGTACCGCCTCTAGCAAGGTGTCAGGCGGTGGTACCGCCAAACTGGGCGGTGGTTCCGCCAAACTGGACGGTGGTACCACCTAGGGTAGTGTTAGTGTCAGACTGACACTGGGCGGTGGAACCGCCCAATGCAGTGTTAGTGTTAGACTGACACTGGGCGGTGGAACCGCCCAGCGCAGGCGGTGGTACCGCCCGTGCCTTAGGAACCCGGGATGAGATGTTTTTAGGCTCCAAGTTTGAATCAACTTGAAGCCTAAAAATGCCCCTCTCATCCCTGGTTAAAAGATACAAGCACAGAGAGGAGAAAAGGAAAGAAATGCTGTAGAAATCACTTTAGAATTTCCCTCCTCCACTCTAAGTTTAGAATTCTGTAAGAGGAGTATAAGTGCTTGTGAGGGTTGTCTCCTAAACCCGTGAAAAAGATAAGAGTGGTGTAAGAAGGAGTTGGTCTTCGCCTATTCAAGGAAGACCTCTAGTGGATGCCGGTGGCCTCGACGAAAGAGGAATCGAAGGAGTGGATGTAGGTCACGATTGATCGAACCACTATAAACTACCGTCTTCTCTGGTTTGCATTCCTGCTATTATCTTACTACAAACCCGTTCAATAGCTTACTGCCTTCAATACTTTTCCGTACGCTTTCAATCTAAGCATATTTCCGTAATTGGTTTTCAACGTACAAAAAGGTTTTTTAAAAAACGACGTGATTTTATCCGCTGTACTAATTCACCCCCCCCTCTTAGTGCCGATTGCTTTCCTAACAGATTTTGCCTAAGACACATGACACCTTACATGTTCGTCCATAAAATATCAATCTCCCTAAAATTTGTTATAATCTTTTAAAGAACTACAAAAGAGAAGACAATTTTAATGAAATCTTTAACTCAAGATTGTAAAAGTAAATATTTTAGTGAATATTTGATAGATAATATAAATTATAAATATCAATTTTATAAGTTCTGAACTATCACATAATAAAATAAAAGATCTAAAATAATGACAAGCCCCGTCATTTCATTACCGTATGCTCTCTTTGTCCCTCCTCTCCTTTAATCATTATGGGAGTGGGTGTTCTCATATTGTAAGGTTCTTTTAACAAATAAATTATGGATGTACCTTCTTTGTCTTATTTTCATATATCTTTTCGTCATTAGAGCGTTCTATAAATGGCGCACAGTATTACAGAGGATTGAGGTGAATGGGGCAGAGGTAAGAAAGGCAGAATAGCTATAGATCATTGATGCCCTTACCATTCCTGTAGGCGAGAGCACCACCATGGCCAAGCTCGCCCACTACCACAACCTCATCGGTCCTCTTCCCTCTCTCCATGGATTATTATGTTCCATGTAGTGTTTGATTGAAACTATGCGTTCTACGGGTATATTTTCAAATTGATTATTCATTATGATAAATGTCAGAGTTTTCAAAATTAAACCAGTGAATGAATAATAAAACAGATAAAATGAAACGAAAGATAAAATTGGTTATTTCTTTACCTTGTTGCAGTTGAAGAAAGGAAATTGCATCCAAGGACAGTGGGCTACTTCTTTTGTCTGAGGCATCATGTGATTTCCCGATTAATCCTGTTTGCGAAAGTTATGTTTGTGTAGTTGCTAAACCTTAGAATAATTGACGGTTGATATGATAACATAAGCCATCGTTGAACTGTTGAATGGTCCCTAGTAAGGACTCTTTCGTGATACAGAACGTTCCAATTACATGTATTTTAAGGTTGTTTTGTAGGGGAGTTTGGAAGTGGAACTGTAGGAAGTGCAGGTGCTTCCAAGGAGCCTAGGCCACATGTAATGTCTTCATAATACAGTATTTTTTTCATTTAGAAAACTAACAACATTAGCTTTGACACATGAAATCATGTTATTTTCTTCCTTTCACTTCTTACTTTCTAGCATTGCTTTCTCAATCCAAAATTTCATATGATCATTTCAGTATAATAAAATACAATCATTTGTTCACTATTAAGTGGTGTCATTATATATTATGTCATGAATTTAACTAGAGTTATCTAAGTCGTAAGGTATCTTTATATTATTCGTCCACAAAGGATCAACTGAGTTACAACCCTACTCAGGTCTTGAAGGATCTGTAAAAAAAAATATTGATTAGTTTCGAAAATGAGCAACGAATAAGTATTGACATCTTGTAAAGATGACACCTTTATAAGTAATTCAACAAATATTTGATCTACAAAAGAGGAAAGAAAAAATAAAGACTTCAGAAGGTAAACGAACAATTGTAAATTCATAAACGACTGCTCACTTGGTGTTAGGTGCATTAACAAGCCCCCATAGACTTTACATGTAAACTTATATATTCAATCAACACTCAACACTACCGGAAGCTCTTATCTAGTCCTATGCTACTTGATGCTTCTAGGGTGCAAAGATGACTAAAATTTCACACTATACCACAGCCGATAGAAAACAAGTCATGGCATGCGAAATTGAGCTATTCTAGAGCAGTTTTATCTATTCTGGTATGTGATTGCTCTATAGCCCTATAAACTATTCCTACTCATAGTTTTTAAAAATATATTAAAAAATAAGATAAAACACGTGGCCAAATATATGTATAAACAATCAAAAGCAATGAACGGGTCCATTGACGAAGATGTTACGGGTGCACAACAACACTTAAACTATCGATGCCCTCATCAATGCGTACTGGTAGACTTTAATGATTACTTCTTCATGTCATAGGGTATCTTTATGCTCCCAATTGGCTTTTGTTTGAGAAGCTTTCATCACTTCATCAAGTACTCTATCTGCTCTACTTCGTTAGATAGTTTCATCTTACGATCTACTAAAATGACTTCAACTCACTTTTCATAAGAGGCTCTGGTGAGGGTTAGCTAAGTTGGAATACTTCGAGAAATATCTTACAAATATGAGTGATAGGCTTTCAAGTTACTCGCATGGAAGAATTATGAATTTTGAGCCCTGCGAATGAATGCAACTTATAGGATACATTACATACCATACTGATAATTGGAAAGAACCCTTCGTACTTGCTCACAAATCTCTTACACACTTTATGCCTAGAGAACTGAGGTGATGCTGGTTGGAGTTTCACTAGTAGTAAGTTGTTGATTTTGAACTTTGATGGCCGCCTTCCCAAATCTATCTACTTTTTCATCTTTTTCGCCGCCTTTTCCAAGTATGTTTGGGCAATATCTATATTTCAGTATTATTCCTTTGCAAAGTGATATGTTGATGGGATACTCTTGATAAACCTGATTGTTAAGGCATGAGGAGTTGATGGTTGTTGTTTAATAATGATATTGAAGGGACTCTTATTGGATGGAGAGCTCCGTTGTAAGTTGTAGAAAAACTATGCTATGTCCAACAACTTTACATAATCCTATTAGTTGGTACTCATATAGTGCCCAAAATATTGTTCAATAAGAAAATTTATTCTTTAGGTTTGGCTATTCGGGAGTGAAGGCTTATGAAGAAGTATAACTTAGATCTCAATAATTTGAATAGCTCGACCCAAAGCTATCTCAAGAAATGTGCTTCTCGATTGTTGATGATATTATGCAAAACTCCTCAACACTTCACCACATTCATCATAATTAACTTGGTTGTCTCCTCCATTGAGTAGTGTACGAGTATAACAATGAATGTTTATTCACCTTGAAAATTGATCGACAACCATAAGTATTAATCTAAGTCCCCCTATCATTAGTAAAATGAATATAAAGTTTAAGGAAATGCTCTCCCATGATGTTTTTAATATGGGCAATGACTCTAAAAGTCAAATTGGTTTTTACTACTCTACTTTATCTTATTGACAAATAAGGCACATTTAAACATATTCCTCTACATCAGTTTCTATTTTTAACCAATAAAAGACCCTTTTTAAAAGAGTTAATATTTGGTGAATACTCAGATAACCTACCCAAATGGAATCATGATACTCTCTTAAGAGTTCATGCTTTAAATTGTCTATTCGGGGAACATAAGCTTTATTCTCTTTGGTATAGATAAGTCCTTCATATGCTCAAAATTATTGTGTCTTGTCTTCTTTAATTAGTTGCATTAGAGTTTCTACCTAGGGACCCAACATAAATTCTATTTCTTACTCAATGTATCGATTATGACATTTGCTCTTATGGGTTTGTACTTTATTGCTATATCAAATTCAACTAGGAAGTCATATTACTGTGCTTGCTTTAGCGAGAGCTTCTTTTGAGTTTGGAAGTAACTTAATACGATATTATCTATTCTTAGCACAAATCATGTTCTGAGAAGTTAGGACCACTATATTCGTAGATAATGGACTACTACTATCATATCCTTCTTATGCATTAGATACTATCGCTCAGTTTTATTGAGCTTGTGGCTCTCATAGATCATCAGTAACCCTCATATATAAATACTCCTCTAATAGTAAAGTTTGAAGCATCTATGTAAACTTCGAAAGGCTTCCCATATTTTGATAATTTGAGTATTAATTCTTCTAACATAGCATCCTTTAAGTCTTGGAATGTCACTTCATATTTGTCTGACCATCAGTAAAGCTACTCCTTCAGCAACTCTATCAATAGAGCTATACACTTTGAGTACTCAACTATAAAGCACTAATAATATTTGATAAAACCAAAGAAGGATCTCAACTTCGATATTTTCTTAGGTGTTCACGACTCCATCATAGTCTGCACCTTCAATTTGTCCATCCAAATGAATTCTCCGCTGACTTGGTGTTCCATAAATAAATTTTTTATCTAGGGAAGTAGCACTTCTCCTCTATGAACAAAATATTCTCCCTAAGGATCTTGAAAATTGTTCAAAGGTGTTTGGCATACTCTTCGAGTATTTAGTTATTGACAATAATATCATCTAAGTAGACAATCATAAATTTGTCCAGATACTCCTTGAATAGTTGATTTATAAGAGTGCAAAATGTGGTCGAAGTATTGGTTAAGCTAAAAGGCATCACTAAGAACTCGAACGCTTCATACCTAGTCACATAAGTAGTCTTTACTTCGTCACTTTCAACTATATGCACTTATAAATACCTTGATCAAATGTCGAGTTTGGAGAAATACTTCTAGTTAGTCAAATAAATCTACGATAAGTGAGATGGGATACTTATTCTTCACTGTCACCTTGGCCCAATAGTCGACACATAATTAGAGGCTCCCATCTTGTTTTTTTTTTAAGAGAACTAGAGCTCAAAATAGTACTTCATAAGTGCAAATAAGACTACCGTTTAGTAATTGATCTAACTGCTTATTGAGCTCTACCAACTCTAGAGGGGCCATGTCATATGATAGTCTCATTAGAGGCTTCACTCTTGGCACTAGCTCAATGTGGTGATCTATACCTCTATGTGGTATTTGGAAACTCGGGTGGTATAACATTTGCAAAAATTTTTAAAACATTTGTAAACTTTTTCGAAACATTTGCCACCATAGTAGATTCATAAGTGGACTCTTTATCAAGTAGCTCCAGCTTTATTATAGTCATAAAAGTTAATTCATCTTTCTACACCCCTTTTTTTAGTTGAAAAGCCAATATTTGTTGTGGGTCCTTAGTTTCTCCTCGAGAAACTAGAATCGTGCAGGGTTCATCACCTCTCATAAGGCATAAAAAATTTAAAATAATATTAACATCATCTTCATCATATGCATATATTGAGAATCATTTAGAAGTTATTCAGTCTTTATCATCATGTTTGTGCTTCTGCTTTATGTTCTGATGTTCACCAATCAGTAGCACCTGAGATATTAGTCTTGTTCCTACACTTTGTGTAATTGAGATTTTTACATTCATATATGTAAAATTGACTTTTATACAAATGTATACTAGGAAACAGTGGCTGCTTCTTATTATAGAGTTGTTGCAATAGGGCAAGGGATCTTACTCGGAATATATTTTTACCCTAAACTATATATCAACTTTCAGGTTATTTAGCTCATTGTCATTATGTATAAGTATTTTGTTCATCTGAGGAAGATTCGGAAGATCATCGAACAAAAAGACCCTATGATCTTCTTATTTATGAACTATGTGTTAGATTATGTGGTCCTTTATAATTGGACAAGATATATATAATAGAACTAATTAGATTCTGATGACAGATATTGGCCAATAAAAAAAAAAGTTCATATTATAATAGGATTCCTTAGATATGTGCTTGATGGGAGGAACTCTTCTAATAACTTATCATAGACTCTCTACTCTTGTCTATAAATAGGCAAGACCTCTAGGGGCTAAACGATGCATCTTGTAGAGGACGTAGTTGAGAGATTATAGTTTCTCTCTCAACCTCCCTGAACCATCAATCTAAGTAATCTTGTAAAAAGATAGAAAGAGAGGAGAAGGAGAGTCTAGTTCTTCTTACAGATTGACAACGATTTTAGATTTAAAGACGTTGCCTAGATCACACAGAGATCTTTTTCAGATGGCATCAAAAGGTACACATTATAAAACCTGATCTAATGTTACTTGATTTCAATCCTAGTTTAAAAGTTTACATATTACATATAGCATATTATAGATTTTATGATTACAATTGGTATTAGAGCCTAAGTTCTTAAAATCAAATACCTTAGATATGTTGTTTTCTGATTTACGATGCTTCAATGATCCAATTTTTTTTTTTGTCTATCTAAATTCCTATCTACTCTGTCTTGTCACATGCTTGCGGGCGATGTTAGATTTTTTTTTAATATAATATTTGATAATTGTGAAGCAATTAAGTGCAACACCGCTGTCGACCTCACTGCGTACAGTTGATAGATTTGCTAACAACAACGGTTGTGCCAAGCAACGTGCGCGCCTCAATAGCAAAAGCAGTCACAAGTGATTGTGCATCACAGCAGCCACACTAGCGATGCGGCTCGAATGCTGGGTTGATCGTGCAGGCAGTTGCGTGCAAGCAGCTGCACGGGTGGTTGCACACACATACGACGATCGTGTGTGGGCAGAAGCCGTGTCCAAGCAACGATCGTGCGAGGGTCGCAGCCGTGTGCGGGCACAAGCTTTGCCCAAGTGGCGGTCACGCGCTAAGCGACGGCCACGCGCTAAGTTAGTGCTATAAGGGGGCCATATAGTTGGCAATCGCCCACAGGCAGCGGTCGTGCAAGCGACGACCGCGTAGGCGACGACGGCACAAGCACAGATTAGGGTTTTAGGCAAATTATAGTTTTGCCCTCTAATTGAGATTAGGGTTTTTGGTCAAAGTACAACTTTGCCCTTGTATTATTTATTAATAACCTTTTGATATTTTGACAGTTCTACCCTTTAAAAATGTTATAATTACACCTTATATCTTATCACTAAATTATAATTTTGCCCTTATGAAAATAAGAATTTTTAATTTATATCCTTAATTATAAAATTGATAAATATGATTTATTATGATTGAATTTGATCATGATTATATTTTGATTATTTGATTGAATGTAATTTTTATAAAAAACTATAAATTAAGGTTTTCTTTTATAGTTTTCTCATATGGCTTATTGATTATATTTTGCATGTGGTAAATAAAATCCAAATCATTGTTCTTGGATATTTCTTTGGTTATTCACATATATATATTTAAAATTATGAAATAATATTTATCTTTCACATGAAGTTATTATTTATATGTTATCATGATTACAATTATCATATGAGTTTTTTGCTAGTGATAGATGCCCTACAAGCCAATCATGAGTGATAACATATGTGACATGACATGCACTCTTTTTACTTATTATTATTATGACACTTTCTCACTCTATATTGCTTATTGCATAAATATATTATGATATCTATGGATTTGTGCAATGAGAATCGGATCGTGATGAGATCACGATAATGAGACCGATTCACCTCTAAACACAGACCCTAAATAATCCTAGTCATATGTTACTCGAGAGGGATATCAAGATAACTTGATATACTAGTGTGCTGCATACCCGTCAATATGATGGAGGCGGTTAGTCTCATAGCTGCTTATATGGAGATACTAGAGCTACAGTACCGGTGCTCATTGGAGAATAAGTTCACTGATTGATCCGCTCACGAAATGTTAGATGGTTGGTGATACTTCATTGTTAGATAGCGATTCCATCATCCCAGTGGTATACCTAGTGCTTAGACTTGAGACACCAAGAATATCTTGTATGAGTATTCTACTCTTTGATACTAGACTTATAGGTTCAAAAGTTCCAAATCTAGTACAATCGGTCATCGGGAGTGGCAACCAACTTTACGAGGGCTATTGAGTATCGATAGAGGATCATCCGCTCTTAGTATCATGAGAGAAATATCCCATGTATTTTTGCTTAGACATATCGTTGGCCAAGGTCATTCGGATTGAGAGAGAAAGAGTTCTTTGGGAGAATCCGATTAGAGCAAGACTTGAGGAGAAACTGTATAGGCCTAACAGCACCATGCCCAATATACGATCTCTAGGATATTAGATGGATGAGGGACTATAGGTACATGATAACTAAGGATAAACATGTTCAAATGATTGGATTCCCCTATATCATTTGGGGATTGAAGCATAGTGGCCTAGTACATTCATAGTCGATGAGTCAAGTGAATTATTATGGAGATAGTAATTCATAGAGCCAGAAAGAGCTCTAATAAATATGACATATGACCAGCTCGATATTAGGCCTAGAGGGTCACACATATATGGTAGGTTTTACGATAGGTAGATGTTCAAATATGAGATATTCGCCGGAGCCCCTATCTTATTGGATATCCCTTAAGCTCTTGAATTATTAGATTATATAGATGAGATTCAATAAGAGTTAATAAGAGATTATTAGGTAGAGTCCTACTAATATAAGAGGCTTAGGTAATTGGATAGAGATTCAATACCCAATAGGGTAGGATCCGTTAGGGTTAAGTTGACAATGAGCCTCTATAAATAGGATAGAACCAAAGGGCCATAGGCTTAGGCTTCTTAGTTGCTACCTCCTATTCTCCTCTCCCCTTCTCCTCCTTAGCCAACAAGTGTGGAGATTTTGACAACGATTTGAGGAGCATCTTCACAACCTCTATCATGTGGATTACCGCTAGCGAGGAGGATGCTTGACCTCCTTCATCATCTCCCATAGATCTACAAGAATTTAGGGATATACAATCTCCCTATGTAACATAATAATCTCACACGTGATTTTTATTTTCGCGGGTTTTTATACGCTAATTTTTGCACAACGATGAATAGCTTTTAGAAAATTTGATATTTTTGTTTTATATTCTTCCGCTGTGCATGTGATGTCACCCTTAGATTTTCCAATAGTAGTATCAGAGCCAGGTTGTTCATGCGAAAGATTGGTTTTGAACTACGTGTGTTATGTTTTAGAAAGGCTTTTGACGTCAAAATTGTTGAATCTCGGATTTTGATGATGAAGTCAATTATAATTTGTTTGATCTAATCTATATGTTGAGAAAAGTATGCAGGATTAACTATGATGGCAGTAAGACATAAAGCAGGTGTTGTGCCGGAGTCAAGATCAAGATCACGTTGGGAGTTCGAGAGTTCGTCGGAAGTCTGGACGTTTGTCGGAAGTTCTGCGGGAACTAACCGAGAAGTCCAGGAGCTTGCCATAGAAGCTCGTTAGACTTTGCCAAGAAGATTATCGCAAAGTCCAGGAGCTTGCGGGGAGTCCGCCGGAGCTTCACCGAGAGTTCGTCGGATGTTCGCCGGAAGTATGCCGGAAGCTCGCCGGAAGAGCGATTGATGCACTAGAACATGAAGTGCAGTAATTATGTCTTAATTGTCATAGTTAGAGTGTAGATTAAGTTAGGATTGGGAGGTAATCCCACTAACTTAATTAGGGGCCAACTAGGCCCTTAACAGGGGTAAATTGGGTCGATTGGAGTAGCCCATTCGGTCCCTGAATTCTTGGCCGGCGGTAGCACCGCTTGGGAGACTCGGTCTCCCAGGAATTCTGGGTGGTGGTACCGCTCCTGTCAGGCGTTGGTACCACCGGCAGTTAATGCTGCCAAAGGTGGTACCGCCCCTGTTAGGCAGTGGTACCACTAGAGCTCGGTGTCCAAGCTCTATTAGGAGGTAGTATCGCCTAGTAATGGCGGTGGTACCGCCAGGACCCCGAAAATCCGGGATGAGACACTTCTTAGCTCCATTTTTAAACTCATTGGGGCCTATAAAAACCCCACCCTTTCGTACATGAAACCTATTGGTATAATCTTGAGTTCTTGATCCTTAAAGTGTTGTAAAAGTTAGAGTTCTCCTCCTTCATCTCTTAACCTTGTAATCATCCAAGAAAGAGGAGTGAAACTTGTAAGGGTTGTCTCCTAAGCCCGGCAAAAGGAGAAAAGCTATAAAAGGTGGTTGGCCTTTGCCTATTAAAGGAAGGCCTCTAGTGGACGCCGGTGTCCTCATCGGAGGAGGAAGTCGAAAGTGGATGTAGGTCACATTGACCGAACCACTCTAAAACTCAGTTTGCATTTACTTTGAGTAACTTTCTTTTATAGAAAACTGCCTCTCCTCCTTACTGTGCTTTAACTACATCTACATATGCTTTTATGTAAACATCTTCCGAGATCAACTTTAATTGTACGAAGACTTTACGAAACCGACGCTTTTCATTTGTGCAATTTACATTGCTGCAAACCACCTTAGTTTTCCCTTGCACTTTCACGAAAGGTTTCAAGTTCAAATTACTTCTGAAACGGATTGAATTGAAACCATTCTCATTGGAATCGGCTTTAATCGAAATAAGTTTTTGAAATAGCAAAAGTTTTCCGCTGCACTAATTCACGCCCCCCCCCTCTTCGTGCCGCTCTTGATCCTAACAAAAATTATTGACGTAAAAGGCAAGAGAGGGCCGCAATTGTTGCTGCCCTCGCAAGTTGGCCAATGGCTGCTTGCAGCCTTGGCCGAGAGCTCCCAAAGGAGCTCTCAACCTGGCCACATACGTGCAGGTGGCCGGTGGCCTACAATTGGCAGCCTACGGGCCGTAGGCAAGCAGCCACATGGGTGATACCTACGAGTGGTGCCTACAGGCTATAGGGAAATTTAGGGGTGATATCACATGCATAGCAAAAGAATAGAAAACAAAAATCCTCAAATTTCTCATATTTTATGTTCATTGTCGTGCGAAGATTGGTGCACAAAATCCACAAAACTAAAAACTGTGTATATGAAAGATTATGTTTTACCTACGGAGATCGTATATCCTTGAATCCCTATAGATTTATATGAGAGGATGAAGGAGATCAAGCATCCTCTCTAGTAGTGATCCACATAATAGGGCTGCGATGACGCTCCTCAAATCTCCATGTCTGTTATTTGAGGAAGAGAATGATAGTGGAGAATATGAGATAGCAACCCAGAAAACTCTAGCATATGAGCCTTTAGTTCCCCCTATTTATAGAGATCCCCTATCAACTTAACCATAATGGATCCTACCCTATTAGGTATTGGATCTCTATCCAACTACCCAAGTCTCCTAGATTAGTGGATCTTTATCCAATAATCTCTCATTGGCTCTTATTGGATCTCATCCATAGGATCCAATAATTCAGGGACTTATTGGATATCCAATAAGATAGGAGCTTTGGTGGATATCTCAAATCTGAAGCTCTACTCGTCGTAACTCCTACCATATGTGTGTGACCCTCTAGGCCCAATATCGAGCTGGCCGTGAGTCATACCTATCATAACTTCTTCTGGCTTAGTAAATTATTATCTCCATAATAATTCACTCGACTTATCGACTACGGACGTACTATGCCACTTTGCCGTAATCCCCAAATGATATAGGGGAATTCAATCCATTGGACCCATCTATCCTTAGTTACCATGTATCTATCATCTCTCATCTATCTAATATCCCAAAGACTATATATTGGGTATGGTACTATCGAGCCCATATAGTTTCTACATAAGTCTCGCTCAAATCGGATTCTCCCGAAGAACTCTTTCTCTCTCAATCCGAATGACCATGGCTAGGGATTTGTCTGAGCAAAAACACATGAGATATTCTTCTCATGACACTAAGAGTGGATGATCCTCTGTTAATACTCAATACATTTATCAAATCTGAATACATTTGTGAGAGATT
>LVTN01003403.1:1315-13401 GCA_001649415.1 Musa itinerans
CGCCAGACCCTTTAGTTCACTGGTTGGGCTTTAAATCTAGCCCAAACCATGTTTTATTTTGGGCCCAGTTGGCCCCTAACCAGGATATGGGTTTATCTCTTAATCCTAATCCTAATTACAAGAGAACTACATAACTAAAAACATCATAAGCAAGTTTTCAATCCCGGACGTCGAGTCTTGTTCCGACGAGCTTTCCGACGAACTTCCTCTGACGGACTCCCAGCAAGCTCCCGATGACTTTAACGAGTAGCCCAGCCTTCTCGGTGATCTCCGTGAACCTCCGACGATTTCTTCGGCGAACTTCCGACAGGTTCCCGATTTCTTCTCGGTTGGTTCCGGCAGCATCTCCGATGATTCTTCGGACTTTTAAACGTCCATCGAACTTGACTCCGGTATTCTTGCTTTGTGTTTTCTGTTAATCGTAGTTAATCCTGCACACTTAACTCAATAATATGGATTAGATCAATTAACCCATCAATTGATTTTATCATCAAAATCCGAGATTCAACACACCACTCCCCGTAGGCGGCTCTCCCGTGAGCAGCACCCCTCTTTTGGGCGAGCGCCGCCTTTGCTTGCGAGCTAACCGGCCGCAAGCATCGCCTGCAAGCGCCATCTGCTCTTGTGGGCAAGCCACCTGTAAGCCTCGTTCGCCCTTGCGGGCAAGCCACCCGCATGTGTCATCGACCGTTGCGAGCAGGCCGCCCACATATGCCATTAGCCCTTGCGGTCAAGCCGCCCGCAAGCACCACCTACCCTTGCGGGCAAGCCGCCCGTAAGTGTTGCTAGCTCTCGTAGACACCACTACAAGCAGCCTACCGTAGGTAGGCCGCCAGCAGCCAGCCACCTACACGTAGAAGGCCAATGCTGCAAGCAGCGTTTGGCCACCTCTACGACGACAACAAGGGCAACAACAGTTGCTGCTCTTTCTTGCTTTTGTGTCAATGATTTTGACATCAAAAGTTTCTATAAGATATAACACATGCAATTCAAAACCCATCTTTCGCACGAACAACCTGGCTTTGATACCACTGTTGGGAAATCTAGGGGTGACATCACATACGTAGCAAAAGAACATAAAAACAAAATGCCCAATGTCCCAAAGATGTGTTTGTCATCGTGCAAAGATTGGTGCGCAAAATCTGTGAAACATAAAATTACATATATTAAAGATTGTGTTACCTAGGGAGATCATATATCCCTGAATCCCTACAGATCACTAGGAGAGGGTGAAGGAGATCAATTGTCCTCCTCTCTAGTGGTGATCCACACAACAGGGCTACGACAATGCTCCATGAATCTCCAAGCTTGCTCTGAGGAGAAGGGGAGAGAAGATTAGGAGAGGCTATCCAAAAAGGGTCTTGTCTATAAACCATTGATTCCCTCCTATTTATAGAGGTCCCCTGTCAACTTAACCCTAATGGATCCTGCCCTATAAGGTATTAGATCTCCATCCAACTACCCAAGCCTCTTAGATTAGTGGATCTCCAGCCAGTAATCTCTCATTAGTTCTTATTGGATCACATCCATAGGATCCAATAATTCGGGGGCTTATTGGACATCCAATAAGATAAGGGCTCCGAAAGATATCTCATATTCGAACCTCTACTCATCACAACACCTACTATATGTGTGTGACCCTCAAGGTGTTGAATCTCAGATTTTGATGATGAAATCAATTGGTAAATTATTTGATCTAATCTATATGTTGAGATAAGTATGCAAGATTAACTACGATAGCGGTAAGGCATGAAGCATATGTTCGGTCAAAGTCAAAGATCGAACGACATGTCAAAGATTCGGACGATGTGCCGGAAGTTTGCCGGAAGTTTACCGAGAGTTCATCGGGAGCTCACCGAGAGTTCATCGAAAGTTCACCGAGAGTTCATCGGGAGTTTGCTGAGAGTTCATCGAGAGTTCATTGGAAGTTCATCAGAAGTTCAACGGAAGATCGCCGAAAGAACAATCGACATATTGAATTTGTTTATTAAATGTCTTAATTATCGTAGTTAGACCTTAAGTTGAGTTAGGATTAGGAGGTGATCCCACTAACTCAATTAGGAGCCAATTGGGCCATTAACAGGGCTGAATTGGGCTGGTTAAATAAGCTCATTCAACACCTGAAGTCATGGCCAACGGTGGCATCGCTTGGGATGCAGTCTCCCAAGTGGTCTGGGCAGTGGTACCGCCCAGACTGGTTGGTGGTACCATGTTAGGACTCTAGCTAGGAGAGTCCTAATTGAGAGGGACATTCATGTAAAACCTACCTAAGCCAACCCCTATTAAGAGGTGAAGAGGCCGGCTAGGGTTTGGAGATTGTTTCTTAGAGAAGAATTAGGAGTTGTAAAGGAATAAGAGTCTTGAGTAGGAGTCCTATTAGGAGTTGGTTAGAAGTAGGAGTCTTGAGTAGGAGTCATATTAGGAGTTAGGGTTTAGAAGCCTTATAAATAGTCATATATTCCTCCTCTTTTCATAAGCAATAGATGAATCTTTTCTGCAGCCTTTGAGTAGCAACTTGGAGGAAGAAACCCTTATAGAGTTCTAAGGAGGCCGATTCCCTAAAGAGATCAACCCCAAGCCTAGAATCTGCAAGGGTTCTAACACCTGGTATCAGAGCAATATTCTTGGCATCTCACTACCCTTCCACAGCCATCCATCAGCCCTCCATAGCTGCCTAAAGCAATTCCCACAATTGCTTAAAAGATCATCGCCAAATTCCGTTGTCATCTCCACCACTGCGGATCATCCTTTGATCTCCCCGTAAATTGCAAAAGGTTCTGGTTTCTTACCTTACTGCTGCTGCAATTTAATTATCCTTATTTGAAAATCCAAAAAAAAATTGTTCCTATATTGCTGTATAAACTTTTCGTCACAAAGTTTTCATCTCTACGATGAAAGATACATTGCAGAATTCCAACCGTATAGCACAGTCTATTTGATCTTCCTACTATATTTTTTCTCTCCAAATCTCTACTAATTTTTTATGACAGCTTTGACACCTTCTAACAGCAGATTTCTCTTTAGTTTTGTCAAAAAATTCTTAATATAAACTATTGATCTTTTACGTCTAAGCTGCTATACTTGAAAATCTACACTGTAAAATTCCAACCGCATAGCACAGTTTGTTTGATCTTGTTACTGTATTTTTTCTGCCCAAATCTCTACAAAAGTTTTACAACAGCTTTGACACTTCTTAGCAGTGGATTTTCCTTTAGTTTTGTCAAAAAATTCTCAATATAAACCATTGATCTTTTACGTCCAATCTGCTATACTTGAAAATCTGCAGAAAATTTCAGCCGCATATTGTTGCCTCAACCGATCTATTTGCAATCCTTTTTGAATGAAATTTCTTATACACTTCATAGATCAACTTGGCTTCCATTTAAGATTGATCTATTGAGGAATTTATCTCTAAAAATAATTTTGTATTGCTATAAATTTTCGTCGCAGACCGCTGAAATTTTTTGATGAGAATTCTGCTATCGCAACTTGCACCAATTTCCTTGCTATTATACTACTGAAATTTTCTTGATTAAATTGGACATCCTTACTGTCATATAAACTGAGATTTTTCTGTCAATTACCTTCTCAAATCTCTCAAGTTTTTGGTAGAAATTTCATTGAAAAACCGTTGTTTCTTCTATAACAATTCTGCTCTTAAAAGACAGCACATACCTACAGCAACTTCCACTGATTTCTATCAAACCTTTGCTGCCATCTACCATAGATCCAAAACTTTCATCCATAGCTCTAAAACTCTACTAAACCACACCCTCAAACTGCACCCAAAACAGCCACAAACAAGCCTAAACCGCAGTTTACATCCACGAATCCACCAACCCTTTCGACCATCACATCTCTCAACCTATACATGTCTTTAACCCAATAACAAAAAAGAGATCTTAACATCATAGATTTGGAGGTATATACTATGGCATCTAAGGAGACAATTAATGCTAAATTCAAAGCCTTCAAGGTGCGAATGGAGGATAAGATTCGGACGCTCTTTACCGAACTCAGATTGGGCCGACCACGAAGCCCGAAGAAATCACATCAAGGAGAGAGCTCTAACCAATCGTACCAAGCCTGAAGAGATGACTTCCAAGAGAATGGAGGCTCTATGACTGACCTCAACTATCCATGCATAAGGGTGGACTTCCCTAGATGGGAAGAAAGAGACCCGATTGGTTGGATCTCGCATATGGAGTGATATTTTTGGTACCACAAAACTGCGGACGCATCTATGGTGGAAATTACGGCTATACATCTTGAAGGGGATGCCATACAGTCGTTTGACTAGTTTGAATATAGTCATGGAGTCCTCTCATGGCGATAATTTAAAGAAGGACTACTGATCCGCTTTGGACCAACCGATTACAAGAACATTGATGGACAACTAGCAAAGATCTGACAAACCTCCACCATTCAGGAGTACCAAACCAGGTTTAAAATGTTATCTAATCAAACTTGTGATTAGTATCAAAAATAGCTATTGGAGACCTTCATTAAGAGCTTGAAGCTGGAGATCCGGGGAAATGTTAAAGCATGACAACCGTACATGCTTATGGCAGCCATATCTTTCGTATGACTTCAAGATGAGCGATTGAACCATGAAGCCCAGAAGACTAGGGTCACTCCCCGACCAGCAATATTGAAGCCCTCAGCCCCTTATACTATCAACCGACTCCCTGCACCAAAAAGGTTGACAAGAGAAGAGCTTCGGGAGCTATCTGCGAAGGGGTTATGTTGGCACTACGATGAACCATGGAGCCATGAGCATCGTTGTAGTAAAGGGAGACTTCTTATGATTGAACCAGTAGAAGAAGAGATCATTAAACATCCATAAGAGAGCCTTGAACATAAAGAAGAGATGTAGAAGAAGAGCCACAACTGACATACATTATGGTACATGCGCTTGCCGACTACTCAAACCCGCAAACGATGAAAGTTGGAGGCCTTCTCAAACAATAACCGATCACTATTCTCATCGACACGGACAGCACTATTAACTTCCTAAAAGGTAAGGTTGTTGTCTAGATGGCCTTACCTATTGAGAATTATAGCAGGTTAGACGTAAAGGTCACTGACGAAAGAATCCTAAAGTGCGACCAAAGATGTCTGTAGGTGAAACTATTACTACAAGACCAAGAAATTATCATTGACATCTTCCTCCTCCCTCTTGATGATCATGAGGCCATGCTTAGAATTGAATAGTTGATGGCATTAGGTGATGTTTCCTAGAATTTTATGAAACTAATTATGAAATTTTATAGTAAGGGGAAACAGGTGATACTACATAGGAAACATGGGGGCAACGTAACGATGATTTACACACAACAAATGGATAAGGTTTTGCATAAAGCATGTAGTAGATTTTTAATAAAACTTGAGCAGCAAACTAAGGGAGAGCCAATAGAATTTGAAGATCCAAACCTACTTCCTTTGCTTGCTGAATTTTTAGATATATTTGACGAACTGCGCAACCTACCTCTTACCTATTGGCATGATCATTGTATAACAATTCTTCCAAGCAAACCTCCAACAAATACTCAATCATATTGGTATCTACATCTCTAGAAGGATGAAATAGAAAAGATTGTAAAAGAGATGCTCGAAACAGGAGTTATTCGGCCAAGTTGCAGCCCCTATTCCTCACCGGTGCTACTTGTACGCAAGAAGGATGGAACTTGGCAGATGTGCATCGATTACCGAGCTTTAAGTGGCATCACTGTCAAGGAGAAGTACACAATACTAGTGGTGGATGAACTTCTTGATGAATTAAAAGGAGCTCAAGTCATCACAAAGTTGGACCTCTGATCCGGTTACCACCAAATTCGATGGCCAAGTTGTAGCCCCTACTCTTCACTAGTGCTCTTCGTACAAAAGAATGATGGAACATGGCAATTGTGCGTTGATTACCAAGTTCTCAATGGCATAACCATCAAGGATAAATACCCTATTCCAGTAGTAGATAAATTGCTAGATGAAAGGGAGCACAAATCTTCACAAAGTTGGACCTTCGATCCGGGTATCATCAAATATGAGTGTGCGAAGAAGACATACCGAAAATCGCCTTTCGACCACACAACGGCCACCACGAATTTTTACTTTCTTTAACAAAAGTTGGAATATCTTGGGCATATAATATCAGAGGAAGGTGTCATGGTGGACCCCTCCAAAATAGAAGCAATGCAGAACTGGCCGACCCCGAGGAACATAAAATTGCTACGTGGCTTTCTCTATTTAACAGGCTACAACTGTAGGTTCATGAAAAACTATGGAAAGATCAGTGCACCACTTACTTCCTTACTGGAAAAAGATGCTTTCCAATGGTTAAACAAAGCCACCACCGCCTTCGATAAACTTAAGGCCACAATGACAACAACGCCAGTACTAGCGCTACCCGACTTCGACAAGACTTTTGTTATTGAAGTCGATGCCTCTGGAGTCGGAATTGGTGCCGTACTAATGCAAGATGGCTGCCCCCTCGCTTATGTTAGTAAGACATTATCTCCTTCCCATCTCAAGATGACTATTTACGACAAGGAGATGCTCACGATTGTGTATACGGTGGCCAAATGGAGATCGTACTTGATTGGGCGACGCTTTCAAATCAAGACCGACCATAAAAGCCTAAAATATTTCTTGGAGCAGAAGATATCTTCCCCCAAGCAACAAAAATGGGTAACAAAGCTTCTTGGATATGATTATGAAATAACTTACAAAAAGGGGAAAGAGAATGTTGTTGCAGATGCGCTTACAAGGGTAGCCAAGCAAGTTGAATTTTCGGCCATTTCACTTTCGACTAGTGACTTCTTTAAGGATATTAAGAGGGAATAGTAGGAAGATCCAAAGACCAATAAGATCATAAAAAAATTGGAGGATGCACCAAGCTCCGTGGCTCATTACAATTTGGACTCAAAAGAATTATGCTATAAGAGACGCATTGTGCTTATGACAAATTCTACTTGCATCTTCATAAGCAGATTTTGGATAGAGTTATTCCATATGCAGGGTACTAAATTGAAAAAGAGTATGACATATCACCCATAAATCGACGGCCAGACGGAAGTTGTAAATAGGTGCTTGGTGACAGCCTAAAGCCACCCACCAAATATGACTACCCAAGGAGAACTCCAAACCCAACCAAGTGCCATTATTAATCGACGGATCATGACTCGATGACGATGACCCACTACTGAAGTGCTAATACAGTGGAAGAACCTACCAATAGAAGATGCCACTTAGGAGAACTATGACAAATTGAAGATCAAATTCCCAGAATTCATGAATCGTCCGCCTCGAGGACAAGGCTGATTTGAATAGGGCGGGTCTATTAGAACTCTAGCTAGGAGAGTCCTAATTGAGAGGGACATTCATATAAAAAGATCAACCCCAAGCTTAGAATCTGCAAGGGTTCTAACATACCATTGGCAATTAATGCTATCAAGTGGTGGTACCTCTAGAGCTCGATCTCTGAGCTCTGTTAGGTAATCGTACCACCCAGACTAAGCGATGGTACCGCCTAGTGTTAGTCTGCAAGCGGTAGTATCGCCCAATAATGGTGATGGTACCACCAGTATCCTGAAATCCAATGATGTGACACTTTTTGGCTCCAATTCTAAAGTCATTGGAGCCTATAAATACCCCACCCTTTTCTGCATGAAAGAGTACGAAAGTGTTAACATAATCTTGAATTCTTGTGGTGCTAAAAGTGTTGTAAAAATGAAAGAGTCACCCTCCTCCCTTTCTAAGTGTTAAGATCATTCAAAAGAAGTGTGAGGCTGTAAGGGTTATCTCCTAAACCCCTGAAAAGGAGAAAGCGTTGTAAGGAGGTGGTTGGTCTTCACCTATTGAAGGAAGACCATTAGTGGACGCAGATGACCTCAAAGGAGGAGGAATCGGAAGTGGATGTAGGTCACACTGACTAAACCACTATAAATTCCGGTTTGCATTTTTATTATTGCTATTTACTTACTTTGCAATAGTTTCACTTCCTTCTTACTTGGCTTTCACAACCCTTACGATCAAACATGCTTTCAAGTTATTTTCCAAGATCGTTTTTAACATACAAAGAATTTTAAACCGACGTTTTAATCTGCTGCACTAATTCACCCCCCCTCTTAGTGCCGACTCGATCCTAACAATTGGTATCAGAGCTTGGTTACTCTCGATTTGATTTAAAACCCAAAAGAGATAGCTTTTGCCAGTAATCAAGAGGGTCATTCAATTACACATCATCCTATGTTCAATGGGATGGATTACACATATTGGAAGACTAGAATGAGGATCTTTCTAATTTTAATTGATTTTGAGTTATGAAACCTTGGGAAAATGGCTTTCAAAAGTCTTTTCTTCCAATGAATAATTGGAATGAGTTAGAGAAGAAGACTTTCACTTTAAATGCCAAGGCTATGAATGCCTTGTTTTGTGCATTAGACAAAAACGAGTTCAGTCAAGTGTCTATTTGTAAAACGGCTTTTGATATTTGGCACACACTCGAAGTCACTCACGAAGGTACTAGTAGAGTAAAGGAGTCAAAGATAAATCTTTTAGTTCACACTTATAAATTGTTTCGGATGAAGCTAAGCGAAACTATTGTTGACATGTACACCCATTTTACAGATGTCGTCAATAGTTTAAAAGCTCTTAGCAAATATTTTTCGAACTTTGAACTTGTTAATAAAATCTTGAGATCCCTTCCAAAGAGTTGGGACCCTAAAGTAATGGTCATTCAAGAGGTCAAGTATTTAAATAACTTTCCTCTCAAAAAACTTATCGGGTCACTAATGACCTATGAGATGACTTGCAATGCTTATGAAGAGCTTGAGAATAAACCTTCTAAAGAACAGAAAGGATATGGCACTAAGAACTCATGAAGACCACTTGAAAGAAAATTCAAGTGATGAGGATTATGATGATGACTTTTGCACTCTTGACAAGAAAGTTCAAAAAATTCATAAAAAGGAATAAATTTAAAAATGACACTAAAAATAAAATTGAACCCAAGAAAGAACAAGTTATCTGCTATGAATGCAAGAAGCCGGGACATTTCGAAAGCAAATGTCCCCAAGCAAAGAAGAAGTAACCAAAGAAGAAGATGGCTCTCAAAGCAACTTGGGACAATTCAAGTGCATCCGAAGAAGATGAGCCAACCAACACCGAGCAAGTTGCTCACTATGCACTAATAGCTATCGGAGATAAGGTAAGCAGTTCATTAGATGCAAATTTATCTTTTGATAAACTACTAAGTACTTTTCATGATTTATTTGATGAATATAAATTAGTTAGAAAAAAATATAAATTGTTGAAAAAGGAGTATGCTTCTCTTGTTAGTGATTTTGATAGACTAAAGATTAAGCATGATGATAGTTTAGCTCCTTGCACAAAATGTGATGAATTAGAAATACTTAAAAAAGAAAATTTGTAACTATATGAAACCTTAGAAAAATTTAAAATATGTAGTAAATCCTTAAATATGATTCTTGCAAGTAAGAATCATGTTCAAAGAAGAGATGGAATCGGCTTTGTGAGTAACACTTGTAAAAATCCAACCATCTTTGTTAAAGGCCCAACTTTACATGTTTCGCCTCGAAACAAATGCAACTTTTGTTACAAATTTGGGCATGTTGTTTATCAATGTTCATTTAAGAGATGTAGTTCACACAAATTGATTTGGGTTCCTAAAGACCGTAAAGAACTCCATGCAAAATGATAAGTTAAGTCGATCAATTTTTGAGGCACCCAAGGTCAAATGGGTGCCTAAAATTCATCATTTTTTGTAGAAATGTTCACCATCACAAGCTAAGAGCAAGAGATAGTACCTTGATAGTGGATGCTCAAGGCACATGACCAAAGATCCATCTCAATTCTCTAAGCTCACTAGCCTAGACGAAGAGTATGGAGACAATAACAAGGGTAAAATCATTGGCAAAGAAACCATAAGTAACAAATCCAACTTATTAATTAAAGATGTGTTATTGGTTGATGGCTTAAAGCATAATCTCTTGAGCATTAGTCAATTATGTGATAAAGGATATGCCATTAAATTTGAATCCAATGCTTGCATTATTGAACAACCATACAAAAACACATCTATGATTGCCCTAAAATAAAATAATGTGTACACTATTGACATTGATGATCTTTGTAATGAAATGTGTTTTTCGGTTTTGAATGACGATGCTTGGCTTTGGCATAGGAGATTAGGTTATGCTAGCATGAAACTAATCTCTCAAATCTCATCTAAAGAACTTGTAAGAGGTATTCCTCACATTAAGTTTGTTAAAGACAATGTGTGTGATGCATGTCAACTAGGAAAATAAATAAAAGGTAATTTCAAACCAAAAAATCAAATAAGCACATCTAGACCATTGCAATTAATCTATATAGATTTGTTTGGACCAATTGATACATCAAGCCTAGGAGGTAGCAAATACGCCTTTGTAATTGTGGATGATTATAGTAGATACACATGGACATACTTCTTAGCACACAAAAGTGATTGCTTTAGGTAATTTTCAAAGTTTTGTAAACTTGTTCAAAATGAAAAAGGCTTTATGATTTCATCAATTCGGAGTGATCATGGTGGCTAATTTCAAAATCATGATTTTCAAAATTTTTGTGAATCTAATGGATACAACCATAATTTCTCTACTTTGAGAAATCCTCAACAAAATGGAGTAGTAGAAAGAAAAAATAAAAACTTACATGAAATGGCAAGAACCATGTTGAATGAACATAGCCTACCCAAATAATTTTAGGCCGAAGCTATTAATTCGGTATGCTATGTCATGAATAGGGTTCTAGTAAGACCATTACTTTCCAAAACTCCTTATGAATCGTGGAACAACAAAAAACCCAACATTTCATATTTTAAAGTTTTCGGTTGTAAATGTCCGATGAATGGATTTTTCTTGTAATTATTCTATTTCCAAAGCCTTTCGTATCTTTAACAAAAGAACTTTGGTTATAAAAGAGTCTATTCATATTGTCTTTAATGAAGTTTTCAAATTTAAGAAAAATGAGTCTAATGATGATCTTAATTTTGATGCTTTGAATTTAAATGAATCTCCTCCTTCTACTAGCAACTTGGATGCATCTTCTTCCGAAACATCCTTACCCAAAGAATGAAATTACGTAGATGCTCATCCTAAGGAGCTAATCATAGGAGACACATCAAAAGGGGTTCAAACTCATTCTTCGCTTAAGAATTTTTGTGCCAACGCCGTTGTTCTTTCTCAAATTGAACCTAAATGCATTGAAAGGCCTTGAAAGATGATTCATGGGTTATCGCAATGCAAGAAAAGTTGAACCAATTTAAGAGAAATTAGGTGTGGAAGCTTATTCCAAAGCCAAATGACCATTTAGTTATTGGTACTAAATGGGTCTTTAGAAACAAGTAAGATGAATCTGGTATCGTGGTTAGAAACAAGGCTAGATTAGTGGCCAAAGGTTTCAACCAAGAGATGATTCATGGGTTATCGCAATGCAAGAAAAGTTGAACCAATTTAAGAGAAATTAGGTGTGGAAGCTTATTCCAAAGCCAAATGACCATTTAGTTATTGGTACTAAATGGGTCTTTAGAAACAAGCAAGATGAATTTAGTATCGTGGTTATAAAAAAGGCTAGATTAGTGGGCAAGGGTTTCAACCAAGAAGAAGTTATCGATTATGAAGAAACCTTTGCTCTTGTGACACGATTAGAAGCCATAAGGATGCTCCTTACCTATGCTAGTAGTAATAATTTTAAGTTATTTCAAATGAATCTTAAAAGTGCTTCTCTTAATGGCTTTATTTTAAAAAAAGTTTATGTTGAACAACTTCCTAGATTTGAGAATGATAATTTTCTAAATCATGTGTTTAAATTGACTAAAGCTCTCTTGGATTAAAACAAGCCCCAAGGACTTGGTATAAGAGACTTAGCTCCTTTCTTATCCAAAATAATTTCTCTAAAGGCAAGGTCGATACTATATTGTTTGTTAAAAATTTTGAGAATAATTTTCTTGTTATTCAAATTTATATTGATGATATTATTTTTGGTTCTACAAATGAATCTTTATGCAAATCGTTTGCCAAGAGTATGAG
>LVTN01003405.1:0-16134 GCA_001649415.1 Musa itinerans
AGTCTCGCTCTAATCCGATTCTCTCGGAGAATTCTTTTTCTCTTAATCTGAATGATCCTGGCCAGGGATTTGTTTGAGCAAGACCACATGAGATATTTCTCTCATAATATCGAGAGTGGATGATTCTATTTCGACACTCAATAGTCGTTGGTTACCACTCTTGATGATCGGCTATGCTAGATTTGGAACCTCTAGACCTATAAATCTAGTATCAAAGAATGGAGTATTCATATAAGACATCCTTCTGTCTCAGGTCTAAGGACCAAATATACCACTATGACTATGAAATTGCTATCTCACAATAAGACATCATTAACCATCCAGCATTCCGTAAGCGGATCAATCAGTGAACTCATTCTCCAATGAGCACTTGTACTATATCCGTCCCCACACAAGCAGCTATGAGACCAACTGCATCTATCATATGGATGTGTATACTGCATACCAGTCTGTCCAATTATCTTGATGTCTCTCTCGAGTAACTTATGACTGAGATTATTTAGGGTTTGTGTTTAAAGGTGAATCGGTCTCATTATCGTGATCTCATCACGATCCAATTCTCATTGCACAAATCCAAAGATATCACAATATATACATGTGTATATACAACAATTAATATAAAGTGATAAAATATTAAAATATAATAAATAAAAAGACTGTATGTCAAATCACATGTGTCATCACTCATGTGATTAGCTTACAAGACACCTATAACTAGCAATTGCTACATGGTGGTATTGTTGTGTGCGATGGGCTACCGCGATGATCTACCGGTCAATAGACGGTGTCGGTGGGCTACGTTACAAAACTTATGGCTGTGCTTCGTTGATGACACATAGTGCAAGCGGCAGATGGGCTGCATCATGACGGTCGTAGGCACTGTGTGATGACGGGCCACATCAGGGTTGATAGCATCATTGAAAGCTGCAAGGCTTATGGCCTTGCATGACGATCATCTAGCGGATAGCAAAAACGGACAATGAGCTACATTATTGGGACTCGAGGAGGGTATGGTCGACGACCTTGCATTGAGTGGCTGTGTTGTGTCATCGAAAAAGGGGTAGTGTTGGTCGATGACCACCAACTTGATGAGGAGTCGTGATAGTTGATTAATGGGCAGTAGTCGATGGTGACAGCAAACAGTAGTCTTTGGCCACCATCTCATTATCGCTATAGGGTCATCGCACGGTGAGGACTCATGCAGCTAGGTGCATGTGTAAGAATGGTGGAATGCATCGATTGCTGTGAGAAAAAAGAATTAGGGTTAGTGGCTTTTGATCATTTTAACCTTTTAAATGATTTAATTCTATTGATATCCCCTTTCGATAGTTTTATTCTTCGAAAATCAAATATTTTTTACTTATATCTTCAACTATAAAATTGATTAATTTGACATGCCTTAATCAAATTTTAATCGAAGCCCAATTTGTTTTAAAATTGGATCTTAACTAAACCCAATTTGTTATTAGGTCTAATTTGAGTGGCATAATTAGTTTAGTTCAATTCGAATTGGCCCAATTTGGGATATCTAATTAAATAAAATCAATTGACCAATTTAGATCATTTATAAAATTAAAAATATATTATGATTTTTTTATAATTTTCTCATATGATATATTTGTAAAAAAAAATTAGTTGTGATAATTAATTTTTAATTATTATTCTTAGATATTTGTATAGTTATTTGCATACATATATCTTGAAATTATAAAATGATATTTATTTTTACATAAAGTCATAATTTTATTTTATCATGATTATTATCATCATATGAGCTTTTGTGTTGATTATTTTTTTATTCAATAATGATTATGATTATTTTATTGATCAACACTACATTATTAGATTAAAAAATATTTAGTAAATATTATTTATAAATTATATCCTTAAGTTTTATTTGATTAGTAGCTATCAAAGTAATCTAGGATGAAAGACTTATGAAATATAAATTATAATAAATATTTTATCATTTATATGATATTTTTAATTATATTTTATATTATTGTATTGATCATATAACCGCCAAAGTGACCTAGATTAAGAAAAATAATATTATAATTACATACATAATTAAGATGTTTAGATAATCTCAAAGGGAAATCTATTTTGAATAATTATGTGATAAAATAAGATAATACTACTTTGAATATTCTTTCAGTAACCATATACCCAAAGATAGTAATATTATTCTACAAGAATGGTATTAGTCATCCATAAATAATTTTGAGTAAACATAGATATATTAATATTTCACTTAAAGGTAAAATATGAATAATATCAATAATTCATCATATTTTGGAAGCATAAAGTATTAATGTTATTTTATATCTTATAGTAATACTTTCTTTCATACACTCTTATGCTTCTAGTATCATCGTAGTTCAAATTATTCAAAATAGTTAGAACATATGTAGTTTACACTGAGTGTATTGGATCTTGACCTAGCATTATTTGTTGAAAGGCCTACAAATTTAACTAATAAAAGCACTATAAAATAAATTAATAAAATAAATACTTGAAAAAGATCTAATAGGCTCAATTTAATACTTATAAGAATGACAATTGTGAATGACATAAAGACTTCATTATCGCCTTCAAGTAGTACACAAAAATATTTGAGGGCTATTAAAGACATGCTTAAATATATTGATAAATCATTGGCTAATATATTAATGAAAGAATTAACTATAGTTCAATATGTTAGCACTCAAGAGATTCAAGATAAAATCTTCAATATTGCTAATAAGATTGCAAAACTTAAAGTATTAGGTATGAATATACATGAGTCTTTCCTCGTGTAGTTCATTTTTAATTCTCTTACTCCTTAATTTAGCCTATTCAAGACTTACTATAATATAATAAAGAATCAATAAGACTTGAATGAGCTGACTAGTATGTGTATTAAAAAAGAATTAAGGTTAAGATAAAAAAAATTCTCATAATATGTTGACTACTACTCAAGAAATTTGTAATAAGAAAAAAAGGTTGAAATGTCGTTCATCAAATAAATTTGTCATGTTTGAAAATATTAAACAAACTAATAAAAAAAAGCCTTTATAGTAAAGTGATTCTTTTATGGCCAAAAAGGATATTTGAAAAAGGACTATGTTAAACACAAACTTAGTTAGAAAAGAAATACATAAATTTGATGTTTATATATTTTGAATCAAACATTATAAATATTCCTTCTAATACTTGATGGATTAATTGGTGCTTCGACTTATATTACCAATAAGATACAAGAATTTTTTTCAACTTGAAAACCAAAAGAATATAAAAAATTCATCATTATAGGGAAAGTGATAGCAGTGAGAATTTATCGCTTACTCTTAGAGACGAGTCATCTGAAGGATCTTGCAAACGAATTAATAAGTTAGAATATTATTTTTTAATAATAAATAATATATTTCAAAATTAAATGAAAGTTAGTTCTAAAATTCAGTATGTTGGTTTGTATTGAATTAATTTGAATTTTAAGTTTGAAAAGATATTGTTGACCTTATAATTGAATATTGGATTGAAATGTAGTTTCAATAATAAGAAATCTTCTATCTTATGACATATATGTTTGGAGCATATCTCTAAGAAAAGAATCAAAAGATTAGTAAAAGATAATATTTGAAAGATTTAGATTTCATTAATTTTAATGTTTGTATAGATTGTAGAAAAGAAAAACAGACTAAACATATAAAGAAGAATATCACAAGAAATAAAGAACTTCTTGAGATTATTCATACTTATATTTGTGGACCACTTCATATTCTCTATTTCAGTGGAGAGAGATATTTCATCATATTTATAGATGACATGTTAAGATATGACTATATATATCGAATACATAAAAAATCTTAAGCTGTTCACACCGTTAAGATGTATATAAATAAAGTTAAGATATAATTAAATAGAAAGTTAAAATTAGAAGATTTGATAATGATAGTGAATTTTATGATAGATATAATGAGTCAAGTCAGAATCTTGACCCTTTTATTAGATTTCTAGAAAAATGAGATATTTGTGCTCAGCATGTCTTACAATGTATGTCATAGTAAAATGACATTATTCAAAGATGAATTGTATTCTTATAAACATGATTAAGGGTATGATGAATTATTTCTTTGTACTTAAGTTAATATAGGATGAAACTCTTAAGACAACTATGTATATTTTAAACCTGGTTCCTAATAAGTCAGTTTTGTTAACTCTATTTGAGTTATAGACTAATAGAGAATCCAATTTGGGACATTTACATGTTTAGGATTATCCTAAAAAGATAAGAGTCTTCAATCCACATAAAAAAAATTAAATCTAAGAATTAATTTTAGATATTTTATTAGTTGTCTATAAAAATCTAAGGGATATAAATTTTATTACTCTAATTATTGTATGAGGATAGTATAATCTAATAATATAAGATTCCTAGAAAAGATAAAATTAGTATGATTGAAAATTCTCAAAAAAATTAATTTTGATATAAATAAGATATAGGTTGATGCAACTTTATCATTTACTATTCGAAAGATTATTATTTCTCAAATCATTGAATGAAAACATTGATGAATCCCCATATAATATTAATATCACTACTAATGATCTTGTAGAACAACTATAATTAATAGCTTTAAGAAGATATCAGAGAAACAAATATTTACCATTTCTAATGATTCTGTGATATATCTAAATGAATTAGATTATGACTTAGGAATTAAAAATGACCCTTTATCATTTTTAAAGTCATAAAAAGTAATGATTAGAATTAATGGATTAGAATAGTATCTAGGAACTCATTGAATTATCTAACAATTATAAAAAAGATCTATTGCAAATAAATATTTAAAGTAAAATATGACTTAAAGTGTAATATCAAATGATATAAACCTAAACTTGTGGCTAAAGATTTTTTTCAAAAAGAAAACATCGATTACAATGAGACTTTTTCTTAAATTTTTAAAAAATAACTTGTTGAGGATTAGCATGATATTAATAGCTCATTATAATCTTGAGTTATATCAGATGGATGTGAAAATAGTATTTCTAAATGATGATATAGATAAGAAAATCTATATGGACAACCTAAAGGATTCACAAAAAAGAAAAAAAAGAGTTAGATTTATAAACATAAGAAATCTATTTATGACCTTAAATAAGTTTATAGATAATACTATATAAAGTTTCATGATATCATTTTTTAAATTTTAGAAAAATATTGTTGATTAGTGTATATATATGAAAATTAGTGAGAACAAGTTTATTATATTGATCTTATACGTGGATGATATTTTGTTTACCAGGAATGATCTTGGTTTATTACACAAAACCAAAATGTTTCTCATAAAAAAATTTAAGATAATTAATACAAAGAAGACAACATATGTTATTGACATTAAGATATTTAAGAATTACTATGACTATTTTAGAAAAGATATATTAACTAAATGTTGAAGAGATTTAGTATACAACTTTATTCAACTAATGATATATTTATTACTAGAGGTAAAAAATTTAGTCAAAACCAATGTCCTAAGAATGACTTCGAAAAAAATTAAATGAAAGATATTTCTTATGCATACAATAGTTCAAATTTTATTATATACTTAAACATGTACAAGAACATATATTAGTTTTATAGTTAGAATGCTGGATATATATTAGAGCAACCAAAGAATGAAACATTAAAAAGCTACAAAGAAAGTGATGAGATATCTTCAGGAGATGAAAGACTTTGTAAGTTGCCTTAATAGTAGAAAGTCTACATCATATTTATATTCATGTTAGCTAGAGAGGCAATTTCTTGATAAAAATATAAAGTAATTGCTTATTATATCATCAACAATGAAAGCTGAATTTGTGACATGTTTTGAGGTCACAAATTAAAATTTATAGCTTTGAAATTTAATCTTAGGACTTAATGTGGTAACTCAATCATCAAGCTATTAAAAATATTTTGTAATAACACCATGTAATTTTCTTCTTTAAGAATTATTAGTACTCTAGTGGTTCTAAATATATCAAGATAAAATACTTGATGGTTAAAGAAAGAGTCTAGAAATAATAAGTATTAATTGAGAACTTGAATACTACTTTAGTGGTTGCTAATCCATTTACTAAAGTTTTGTAGCCTAAAGTATTTAAAGAATATGTTCTTAGAATGAGGCTTGTGAGCAACTCATAAAGGATATGGTGAGACATGTTTAAGTGCATATTATTATTAATTTTTTTATTTAATTAAAGTTATTTATTTATACTATCATATTTATATTTATATATATGTATATTATAGTTGAATATAATAATATAATTATCTTGATAAGATAAATTATATTGGTCATTATGGATTATATTAGGAAAGGCTAACATTATTGTGATATATAGAATAAAGTATGATATTGATCTCATATAACTATTGTGACTCGCATTAATAGACTTAATAAAATATTAATATATTTATTAAATTTATTGACTTTTATAAGATTCATGGTCATATATAAAATGCTTTTCAAAATTTTCAGAACCTAATTAGGTAAAATTATTTTCAAATAATCATTTATTGATCTTAAATTTTTTTTATAATTTATTAATTAATAGGCTAAGCGAGAGAATGTTAGGTTATGTGATCTTATTTAATTTAGTAAGATATATTATATATTTGATTGGATTCTAACTACGATTATTAACTAATGAAACAAAGTTCATTTATGATAGAATTTCTTATGAGATGACCTTGATGGAAGGGATTCTCATAATTACTCATCATAGACCATCTGCTTTCACCTATAAATAGATAAAACCTCTTAGTGACTCAACATGTATGATAAATAACATACATAAGATTATAAATCTTTTTTCATCTTCCTCTAGTTCTATTTTATCACTTATAGTGGTTTTGTGAGAGATATAAAGAAAGGAGATAAAAATTTTAGTTCATCTTGCATATATGTTTGGTTATTACTTGTGGATCAAATTATAGAGTGTGTTCTCAGATTAAAAATAAATGATATTAAAAGGTACACACATCTAATCTTTGATATATGATTATTTGATCTTAGTTTATGGCATTAAAATTTTTTCATATAACAATAATGTGATTATAGTTTTTGTGCTTATATAATTAATTTGTAGGATGAAGCTTCAAGAAATATAAAAGATGAGGAAGGAAATGCAATGAGAGTATTAATGAAAGTCTTGATGTGTCTTGTAAATGTTAAAGGGCTTCTGATGTTTCGAAGTTTAGAATGTTAAGTATCAAGTTTTATATTGATATGAACTTATTATAAATGATTAGTTTTATAATTATGTTAGTTTTTATTCTTGTGGGTTTATAAGTGATTGTTAATAATTTTTTAGTTGGTTTTGGGATTTATAGAATTATCAAGTGATATGTTAAATGATTATCAATTATAAAAATTTTATAGATATGAATAAGAATTTAATGCTAGTGTCCTCAAATTTTATATCTTGGATCCTAGGTTTGGATTGTGAATGATTGATAATTTTTTTAATTTAAGATAGATTCACACCTCTTAAATGTTATTTTAGGGATTGTGACAAAGGTGGTACCATGATTTGAGAATCACTAAGATATTTGATATGTTAGTTGTGTAATATATTTTGAGGTTTAATAAATTATATAGTGATTAATTAAAATTATCTTTTGATGTCTTTTAGGAATTTAGGATAATGAGATCATCTTATCCTTTTATTATATCTTCTGTTGAGTGAGATTATGAGACCTTTAGAGACTATATCAAATGTGATACAATAATAGTTTCAACAAGAAAAAATGGTGGAGTAGAGACATCAAATTATAATGGACTAAGAACAGAACAATTTAAGAAGCTTAGTCCATCTTGATTTAATGGTGAACATAACCCAATTAGAAAAATGAATGATGTGAATGAAGAAAATATTTAATATATTAAATTATCTTGATGATCACATGGTTTTTTTTGTCTTTCCACCAATAATGACTTTTGAGAACTCTATACATCTTAGTACTACTAAGATGCATAGTATACTTGGATTTATGTCATTCCTTTAAGATTTGGTTCTTGTTATCTAGATCATTAGAGATATATATTCTATCTTTAAATCTCAACATGCCATTCTCCAAAATCTAAAAATCAAGCTTCAATCTCTTTTCTACTTTATTCCTTATTAAGACTAAGAGTGGAACTCATAGTTGTCCTTTAATTTGTTGGATGAGATCAGTTTGAACTCAAATGGAGACTATTAATATAATTGAGTCTTGCACTTTCCTTATAATATTCAAGTCATAATTTCTTCTAACAACTTTCATTACTTCATAATTAAGCTAGCCATAAAACTTATAAATTTTCTACTAAGTGCATTAGTTATAACATTGATTTTACCTATTGATAATGAATTATTAAATTATAATCCCTTAGAAATTATATCCATCTCCACTACTTTATATTCAGCTCTTTCAGGATTAAAATATATTTAAAACTCTTATGATCAATTTTAAATATTCACCTATATAAGTAATGTCTCTAGATCCTAAGAAGAAAGATAATTGTTGCTAACTCTAAATCATGAGTTAGATAATTTTGTTCATTTCAAAACTTTTAATTATGCAATTACTTTCCCATATTACATCAAAACACAACCAAGACCCTTTCTTGAAGCATCTGTTTAAATACAAATATGTCATTATCACTTAGAATAGTGAGGATATGTGCACTAATTAGTCAATCTTTTTTTTAACTTTTGAAAACTTCACTCATAATCTTCACAACATTCAAATTTTATATTATTTTAGGTTAGTTTAGTGAAAGGACTAGCAAATCGAGAAGATCCCTACACAAATCTCCTATAATAACATATTTATTATTTTTTTCATTTAACTACTTCCACTTTCTTTGGATCAACAAAAATACATTCCCTTAAAATCACATAGCTCAAGAAGGTAACTTCATTCAATCAAAACTCATATTTACTAAGCTATGTATACAACTTCTTTTCTCTTAATATTAATAATGTATTTCTCAAGTATTCTTCATGCTCTTGATTACTCTTCGAATAGACTAATATATCATTAATAAATATAATTACATAATAATCTAAGAGTGATTAAAATATCCTATTCATTAGATCCATAAAAGTCATAGGCTCATTAGTTAAGCCAAAAGTCATTACCAAAAATTTATAGTGACCATATCAAGTTTTAAATATATTTTTTGGGATATCCTTATTCTTGATCTTTAATTGATAGTAACTAGATCTCGTATCAATCTTGGAAAAACTTGTGCACCTTGTAATTAATCAAACAAATCATCAATTTTGGATAGATGATACTTGTTCTTGATTGTCACTTGGTTCAACTATTTATAATCAATACAAAGCCTCAAAGTTCTATCCTTCTTAACTAATAGCATCGAAGCACCCCATAGTGAACTAGACTGAATGAAACTTATATCTAATAGTTCTTGTAGTTGCTTCTTCAACTCTAATAACTCAAGTGGTGTCATTCTATAGGGATGCTTAGATTTTGGTGTTATCATGGGGATCAAATCAATAGCAAATTCACCTTCCCTATTGGGAGGTAATCCAGGTAAGTTATTTGGAAATACATCAAAAACTCTCTAACTACAAAAATTTTATTTAGATCAGGTTCTCGATTCAATACTTATTTACATAAGGTTGCAAAAGTAACCCTTCTATATAACACAATGAGCTTGAAGTGCAGATATAAAGTAAGAAGGTGAATCATACCTAATACCCTCAAAATGAAATATTGGCTTATTTGACATGTAAAATGTGATCATCTTTGTATAACAATTTATACTAGCATGATAAATGTTGAATCTTGAATTTTGATGATAAAATCAATTGATGTGTTTATAATCTAATTTGCATTTTGAGTGACATAAGACTAACTTCAATCAAGGAATGACAAATCGATTGACACAGAAAGAATCAGACGTTAGGTCAGAATAGAACATGTCAAAAGATTGGACGTCGGGCCGATGGAATGGTTGACATGCCAGAAGGACTTCATGCCATGAGTTCGGGCATCAGGCTAAAGGATCAAATATTTGACCAAGGAGATTGAAAGTTGTGGGAGTCAATATGCCGATTAAGCAATACGCCAAAGGAGAAAATGATACGCCAAAGGATCGGATGAAGTATTGGATGAACCAATGACATGTCGGACAACATAGGATTCATGTTTGTAATCAATTGTGTATAAATCAAGTTAGTATAGGTTTAATTGAGTCAATATTAGGGTGAAACAATGTTAACTCAATTAGGAGCCAATTGGACCTGAATTAGGGCTAAATTGGGCATGTTGTTTGGCTCATTCAATGACTTATAACATGGTCTGGCAGTAGTATTACTCAGACACAGTCTCCCAGACTATGTCAGGCGATGGTATCACCTAGTGTCAGACTGGCAGGTGATGGTACCACCAAATACTGGCGGTGATACCGCTAGTACCCTGAAAACCTAAGATGAGATTGTTTTGGCTCCAAATTTGAATCCATTTGGGGCCTATAAAAACCCTACTCATCCCTGCTCAGTGAACACATGAACTGAGAACAAAAATTGGGGAAAATGCTATTGTAATCTTATGAGGATTCCCCTCCTCTAGCTCTAAGTGGATGTAGGTCATGAAAATCAAATCACTATAAAACTCAGTTTGCATTTCTATTCGCTATTCATTATCATTGATATTGCTGTAATTGCTTATTGTACTTATTCTAAGTCAAGCACACCTTTAACATTTCTGACATAGTTTTTCATCGAATGAAAGTTTTTGAATCGTTGAGGTTTTTATCGAAGCACTAATTCAAACCCCCCCCCTCTTAGTGCCAATTTTCATCCTAATAATTAGTATCAGAGTCATGTTTTTCTTATTTAGTTTAACACCCAAGAGAAATGGCTTTTACGACAATTAAGAGGGTCTTTCTATCATTCATCCTCCTATGTTCAATGGGACAGACTGCATATATTGAAAAACTTGAATGAGAGTTTTCTTGCTTTCTATGAATTTCAATTTATGGAATATAGTCGAATTTGGTTTTCAAAAGTCTTCTAAACCAATGAATGAATGAAATGATTTAGTGTCACGCCTCTCAAATTTTCATGTTCAGGAAGCATGAACCTATCATTATTATAATTCAACAATAATCCATCATAGGATTCAAACACACATTTGAGGACACCGAGAAAACATTCAAGTCATTCACATCTATAATTCTACAATTCATAAAACCTATACAGTTTAAAATCATATACCATATCACTCAATAAATTATAAAATCTAAAGCTAACTCACTAAGACAATAACCACCTCATAAATCCACAAGTGTGGTATTCTATACAATCAAAAAAACTAATATTTACCACATGTTCATATCATTACACAAATTAAACTTAACACTCTAAAATCCTAAACATGAAAGGTCCTTTAAACTTTTACAAAACTCATAAGCTCATATTTACTATCAACATTTTATTAGACACCAAGTATACTTATACAATTAAAATATATCATCCACTAAAGGTTTGTCCCAAAATCTTCTAGCTTTCCACAACCTCAGCCCAATTTAAACATTTTAACGAGCGATAAGCTATCCTGAAAAATTTATATAACAATAGAGTGAGCATATAGAGCTCAGCAAGTGGCTAATATATCCATAACAAAATAGAATAGTTTCAAAAAAGGAAGATACTAAATATAAGGTAGGGATACAAGAGTTCATAAATAGTCACTCAACGAATGCATAATTATAATATCATTTTATTTGAAGCATGTTTTATTCATAATAAGAGAGTAAAGACTAATTGAAGCATATTAATGACATAATGAGTGTTTTAGAGCATATCAATGGTGTATGAAATGTTTCGGAACATGTCAATGGCATCTGAAGCATTTTGGACTATATCAAAAGCATATGAAATGTTTCGGAGCATATTAATGGCATATGAAACATTTTGGAGCATATCAATGGCGGATGAAACATTTCAGAGCATATCAATGGTGGATAAAATATTTTAGAACATATCAATAGCGTATGAAAATTTTCAGAATATATCATTAGTATATGAAGCATTTTGGAGCATATCAATGGCATATGAAATGTTTCAGAGCATATCAATGGCGGATGATACATTTCGAAGCATATCAATGGCGGATGAAATATTTCAGAGTATATCAATGATGTATGAAATGTTTCAGAACATATCAATGACATATGAAGCATTTTGGAGCATATCAATGGCATATGAAATGTTTTAGAGTATATCAATGGCATATGAAATGTTTCGGAGCATATCAATAGCATATGAAACATTTCGAAGCATATCATTAGCGGTTGAAATATTTCGGAGCATATCAATGGCAAATGAAACATTTCAGAGCATATCAATGGCGTATGAAATGTTTTAAAACATATCAATAACATATGAAATATTTCAGAGCATATCAATAACAAATACAAAACAAAAGCTCAAATGTCGCATTTGACATTACATACATTTTATTTTTATCTAAAACACATATAGAAGCATATAATTAAAGCTCTGGATATCATATTAAACATATAGATGGTGAAGTGGAATCATAACATAATCTTGTCCATTCGTTTTTAAATGACCATCAAACTTAATCTAGAGCATCGCGAGCTCTAGGCACATAATCTTTATCATTTCTGGCAAATGTCCAAATAATCCTTTTATCATTTCTAGCAAAGGTTCACATTATCCCACAAATGCTAGAGTATAAAAGGGTATTATGAACAATAAAATTGGGATATATCGAAAACACATGCGGAACAACGGAATGCATTTTCCTATACGAAACAATGCGATACAAATATGAACTTTACATAATAGATTCAATCATACAAATAATTGAAGGGCAAGAGTGTTGGGAAATCTTTGGGGGTGAAAACACATACGTAACGGAAGAATAGAAAATAAAATCCTCAATTTTCCAAAAAGATATTCGTCATTGTGCGAAGAATGGTGTGTAAAATCCGCGAAACTTAAAACTGCATATAAGATAGATTGTGTTACCAAGAGAGATCATATTTCCTTGAATCCCTACAAATCTCTAGGAGAGGGTGAAGGAGGTCAAGTGCTCTCCTCTCTAGCGGTGATCCACACAGCAAGGTTGTGATGACGCTCATTAAAACTCCATGCCTGTTTTGAGGTGGAGAGGGGGAGGAGAATAGGAGAGGTAACAAAAAGTTCTAGCCTATGAACCACTAGTTCTCTCATATTTATAAAGGTCTCCTGTTAACTTAACCATAATGAATTCTGCCATACTGGGTATTGGATCTCCATCCAACTACCCAAGCTTGGATTAGTATATCTCTATCTAATAATCTCTCATGGGCTCTTATTATATCTCATCCATAGGATCCAATAACTCAGGGACTTATTTGATATCCAATAAGATAGGGGCTCCGGCGGATCTCATATCCAAATCTCTACTCATCGCAATGCCTACCATATGTGTGTGACCCTCTAGGCCCAATATCGAGCTGGTCGTGAGTCATACCTGTCAGAACTCTTTTTGGCTTAGTGAATTATTATCTCCATAATAATTCACTCGACTCATCGACTGCGGACATACTATGCTATAGTCCCCAAATGATACAGGGAAATCCAATCCATTGGACTTATCTGTCCTCAGTTACCGTGTACCTATAGTCCCTCATCTATATAATATTCCAGAGACCGTATATCGGGCATGGTGTTGTTAGACCCATACGATTTCTACTCGAGTCTCGCTCTAATCAGATTCTCGAAGAGAACTCTTTCTCTTTTAATCTGAATGATCCTAGCCAGGGATTTGTCTGAGCAAAAATACGTAGGATATTCCTCTCATGATATCGAGATCCTTTATCAACACTCAATAGCCCTCGTAAGGTTGACTGCCACTCCTAATGACTGGTTGTGCTAGATCTGGGACATCCAAACCTATAAGTCTGGTATCAAAGAGTGGAGCACTCATACAGGACATCCTTGGTGTCTCAAGTCTAAGGACCATATACACTAGTAGGACTACGAAATCGTTGTATGATAATAAGGCATCATTAACCATCCAACATTCCATAAGCGGATCAATCAGTGAACTTATTCTCCAATGAGCACCTATACTATATCTCTAGTGTCCCCACATGAGTAGCTATGAGACCAATTACATCCATCATATAGACATGTATACAGCACACTAGTCTGTTTGGTTATCTCGATGTCCCTCTCAAGTAACCTATAACCGAGATTATTTAGGATTTGTGTTTAAAGGTGAATCGGTCTCATTATCGTGATCTCATCATGATCCGATTCTCATTGCATAGATCCAATGACATCACAATATATATAAGCATATATGCAACAAGCAATATAAAGTGATAAATGTCAAAATATAATAAGCAAAAAGACTGCGTGTCAAGTCACATATGTCATCACTCACGTGATTGGCTTGCAGGGCACCTATGACTAGCAATCTCTCACTTGACCTAAAGTCAATCACTTATATGTCCAATCCCCATCAAACCTCTATGACACTCAAAGACAATCTGAGATAACGGCTTTGTTAGTGGATCTGCAATGTTATCTTTGGATAGAACTCTTTCCACTGCTATATCTCCTCGGGTCACGATCTCTTTAATTATGTTGAACATCCTCAGAACATTTCTGATGAGACCTGGGTTCCCTCATTTGAGCAATCGCCCCATTATTGTTGTAATATAAGGAATCGGCATAACTCTCAGATATGTGATGAACTTCTTCATCCAGACTCCCTCTTTTGCTGCTTCTGTTATAGTAATGTACTCCACCTTTGTGGTCGAGTCAACAGTAGTATCTTTCTTGGAACTCTTCTAACATACTGCTCTTTTATTCAAGATGAACACATACCTTGAGTTAGATTTGCTATCATCGACATCGGACTTCGAGTTTGTGTAGCCTTCAACCTTGAGGCTGCTACCTCCATATATCAATAAAAGATTATTATTCATTCTCAAGTACTTAAGGATACACTTTACTGCTTTCTAGTGCTCCAAGCCTGGATTCTCCTGATACCTGCTCGTGACACTTAGAGCATGCGCTATATCAGGCCTGATACATAGCATGATATACATGATAGACCCTATCGCTGAGGTATAGGATATCCTATCCATGTTCACCCTTTCTTCAAAAGTCTTTGAGGACATACTCCTAGAAAGCGATATCACATGTCTCATCAGTATGAGATCTCTTTTAGAATTTTTCATATTAAATCTTTTGACAATGGTGTCTATGTACTTGGATTGGAACAAGCCAAGCATCCACTTGGATCTATTTCAATATATCTGAATCCCCAAGATATAGGATACTTCCCCTAAGTCCTTCATGGAGAAGTGTCTAGATAACCAAGACTTTACTGTGGATAGCATTCTTACATCATTTCCAATGATTAGGATGTCATCCTTGTTGAATCTCGTATTTTGATGATGAAACCACTTGATATGTGTTTATGTTTTAATCTGCGTTTTGAGTAACGCAGGATGCTTCGATCAGGATGAGACAATTAAAGCAGGAAGAATCATGTTGGGCCGGAGGAACATGTCAGAAGATTGGACGTCGGGCCGGTGGATCGGTCGACGTATCGACAAAAGGTTTCGGGACGTGGATTCGGGCATCGGGCCAAGAAGAGCGGATATTACGCCAAGGACATCGGAGTTGCGGAGTCAACTGGCCGATTGGGCAATAGGCCGCAAGAGAGGACGATGCGCCGAAGAATCGGACAAAGCGTCGAGGGACCAATGACATGCCAGACAACTTGGTTAATTGCTTAGGATTAATTGTCTCGATCCAAGTTTTGTTTTAAGTGTGCAGGATTAACTACGATGAAAGAAAGACATGCAGCAGGAGTTGCGCCGAAGTCAAGACTATGATCACGTTGGGAGTTCGAGAGTTCGACGGAAGTCCAGACGGTCGTCGGAGGTTCTGCGGGAACAAATCCGAGAAGTCCTGGAGCTTGCCAAAGAAGCTCGTCGGAACTCGCCAAGTGGATCGTCGCAAGTCCAGGAGTTTGCCGGAAGTCCGCAGGAGCATCGCCGAAGGTTCGTCGGATGTTCGCCGGAAGATCGCCGGAAGAAGCGATTGACGCACCGAAGCAAG
>LVTN01003406.1:5442-15543 GCA_001649415.1 Musa itinerans
AAAAATCAAGATAAAGCTCATTTAAATTTAAATCATCAAATCAAGATTGTTTTCAAGAGATTCATAAAAAAGTATAGATAGATTCGTTAATCTCTCCTTTTTTGGAAACTCGATAAAGAAATCTTTCAAGGAGAAACCTATCCTCTTTTTATTTGTTTCATACAAGCATGCCTTTTTCATTTATGCCAAATCAAAACATGTATCATGTTTAAAACCGGAAGTGCAAGATTTATTATGACAAAGATCAATAAGGCACTTTTATTATGGTAAAACTCGATAATCCAAAAATCGTAAGATTCATCATGCATAATTTCGAATTATAAAACCATTAAACATGATTCCAAATCAATATGCTCAAGTTTTTGTATGAAAACATACATCATAGTTTAAAACCGAAAAAGTAACATTTCATCATGATAAAAATTCGATAATCCATAAATCGCAAGAATCATCATGCATAATTTTTAAAATCTCATGCATAGTTTCGAAAGATAAACTCATTAAGCATGATCATAATGCATTAAATTTTTAAGCATGATTTCATAATTTTAATCAAAATCATTTTGTTTGTTTATCATAAAATATGTAATTTTCATGATTATTTTTAAAATTATTGGAAAGGTAAGCATAATCCAATTTTATTTTTGCATTTTCATTAAACAAGCAATTAAAAATAAAATTAGTTTTCTTAAACTAAATTAAAACTAAATTAAAAATAAGTCATGAGAAGCATTATGTAATTTCAAAATAAACTAAAGGCGTTTTGATTACCTCAACGTCAAAAGCCGTTAAGGCGTAGCTTGCCACCTCGCCTTTGTTGATTTTCCCCTCGTCTTCGGAGGAGCTCGATTCATCCCAATTTGTGTTCTTCTTCTTACGTTCAAAGCAAGTAGTTGCGTTCTTTTTGTTCTTTTTAAGTTTATTTTTAATTTTCGATTCTTGTTTTAAAATTTTCATGAAAAGTTCAAGTTCACCATCACTTGAGCTTATGCTCGAGTGGTCTTCGATTGTTCTTAGTTCGAAATCCTTCTTGTCTTTTAGAAGATGGTTTTGTTCATCATGTTCATCATGTGCATTGTGCACCATTTCATATGTCATCAATGAACCGATAAGATCCTCAAGTGGAAATATATTTAAATCTTTTGTTTCTTGTATTGTAGTTACTTTTGGATCCCAACTCTTATTAAGAGAACGTAAAATTTTGTTTATAAGTTCAAAATCTGAAAGACTTCTACCAAGTCCTTTTAGACTATTGACGACATCCGTAAAACGGGTGTACATGTCTCCAATAGTCTCTCTTGGTTTCATACAAAACATCTTAAAATCATGTATTAAAAAATTTACTTTAGAATCTTTTACTCTATTCGTGCCTTCGTGTGTGATTTCGAGAATATGCAAAATATCGAAGGCCGTTTCGCACAAAGAAATCCGATTGAATTCGTTTTTGTCTAAGGCACAAAATAAGGCATTCATAGCCTTTGCATTTAGAGAATAAGTCTTCTTCTCCAAATCATTCCAATCTTTCATTGGAAGAGAAGACCTTTCAAAACTGTTTTCGACCAAATTCCATAAATTTAAATAAATAGAAAGCAAGAAAACTCTCATTCGAGTTTTCCAATAAGTGTAGTCCGTCCCATTGAAAAAGGGAGGACGAATGAGAGAAAGTCCCTCTTGAAAGCTGAAAAGAGACATTTCTCTTGGGTGTTAAACTAACTGAGAAATCACAAGGCTCTGATACCAATTGTTAGGATCAAGAGTCGGCACTAAGAGGAGGGGAGGGTGAATTAGTGTAGCGGTAAAAACTACATTGGTTTGAAAAACTTCGTACGATAAAAATGATTTCCGACGAAAAACAGATTTCGGAAACTTAACTTGAAAGCGTACATAATGAATTGAAGGCAGTAAGCACTTAAAGAGGTTTGCAGTAAGGTAATAGCAAGAATAAAATGCAAACCAGAGAACACAGTAGTTTTATAGTGGTTCGGTCGTCGTGACCTACATTCACTCCGCCGATTCCTCTTCCGTCGAGGCCATTGACATCCACTATCGGTCTTCCTTTAATAGGCGAAGACCAACCACCTTTTACACCCCTCTTCTCCTTTTACCGAGTTTAAGAGATAACCCTTACAAGCACTCGCTCTCCTCTCTAAACAGAATTCTAACACTTAAAGGAATAAAGACTCGCTTGGTTCTATTGACGACATCTCTAAACAGAATGCTTTAGACTATTGACGACATCCGTAAAATGGGTATCCATGTCTCCAATAGTCTCGCTTGGTTCTATTCGAAACAATTCAAAATCATGCATCAAAAGATTAATCTTTGAATCTTTAACTCTACTAGTGCCTTCGTGTGTGATTTCAAGACTATGCCAAATATCAAAAGTCGTTTCACATGTAGAAACCCGGTTGAATTCATTTTTGTTTAAGGTGCAAAATAGAGCATTCATAGCTCTAGCATTTAGAGAAAAAGTTTTCTTCTCCGAATCATTCCATTCGTTCATTGGTGTAGAAGACTTTTGAAAACCGCTTTCGATAATATTCTATAAATTCAAATCCATAGAAAGTAAGAAAACTCTCATTCGAATTTTCCAATAAGTGTAGTCCGTCCCATTGAACATAGGAGGACGAACAATAGAAAAACCCTCTTGAAAATCGAAAAGAGCCATTTCTTTTGGGTGTTAAATCAAATGAGAAATAATGTGGCTCTGATATCAACTGTTAGGAATGACTCAGCACTAAGAGGGGGGGGGGGGGGGATTGAGGGCAGGTGTCGTTGAGTCGAAAATATTTTATTTTGATAAAAATCGATCTCGGAAGATAACTTGAAATTCAATGCTTGTTATAAGCATAGTGAAAGCAAAGTAAGGAAAATAAATTTGCAATAAAGGTAAATTTCTTAAAAAAAAATACAAACCGATTTATAGTGGTTCAGTCGTTGTGACCTACATCCACTTCTAATTCCTCCTTCGTTGAGGCCACTAGCTTTCACTACAGGAAGGGGCAAAGATCAACTACCCTTACAACTCGATTCTCCTTTTAATATGTTTAGAAGAGAACCTTTATAACCCCCCTTACTCCTTTCTCAAACTACACCAACACTTAGAGCTTTGAGAGGAGTTCTCACAAGATTACAATAGTATTTTTCTTCCTTTTTGCTCTTAATTCTTATGTATGTTAACTAGGGATGAGACGGGTATTTATAGGCCTAAAGTGAATTCAAACTTGGAGTCTAAAAATGTCTCATCCCGGGTCCTCCGAGTACTGGCGGTACCACCGCTTGTGCTAGGCGGTACCACCACCTGTGCTAGGCGGTACCACCGCTTGCAGCACCGACACTAACACTAACACTGGGCGATACCACCACCTGACACCTTGCCACTGGGCAGTACAACCATGCAGTCTGGCGATACCACCACCTGACAGTCTCTCGGAGACCGTGTTTGGGTGGTACCATCACCTAGACTAGTAGTACCACCACCTGACATAGTCTCAGAGATTGTGTCACGATAATTCCACCTATTGGGTCACTGTTTAGGCCTTTTACTTGCCCAACATAGCCTAAACTCGGGTCCAATTGGCCCCTAATTAAGTTGGTCCAATTTTAACCCAATTATGTACTAACTACGAGTTTTAAGGCATACACTAAGCTAAATAAGTCTGGTAAGTCTAGGTTTCTTCCAGCAAGCTTCCGGTGATCTTCCGGCAAACTTTCGACGATCTCTCGACAATGTTCCAACGGACTCCTGGCAAGTTACTGGACTTCACGATGATCTTCTTGGCGAGTTCCGATGAGCTTCTTTGGTAAGCTCCTGGACTTGTCGGTCAATTCTAGTAGAGCTTCTGATGAACATCCAGTCTTCTAACGAACTCTCAAACTCCCAACGAAATCTTGTTCTTAACTCCGGGACTTCATTTTGCTTTATACCTTGATCTAATTCCCTAGAGACCGTATACTGGGTATGGTGCTATCAGGCCCATATAGTTTCTACTCAAGTCTCGCTCTAATCGGATTCTCTCGGAGAACTCTTTCTCTCTCAATATGAATTGTTAGGATCGAAATCGACATTAAGAGGGGGGGTGAATTAGTGCTTACGTAAAAACGTCGAGTATTTAGAAAAACCATTTCGATAAAATCATATCGAAAATACGTTTGAACTTAGAAAAAGTGTGAAGTGGAGTTAGTAGCCAAATTAGTAATCAATATAAAGGAAAAAGGCAAAGAAGAGAAGGCACACCAATTTTATAGTGGTTCGATCATCATGGCCTACGTCCACTACCGATTCCTCCTCCGTCAAGGCCATAGACGTTCACTAATGGTCTTCCTTCAATGGGTGAAGACCAATTACCTTCTTATAACTCTTTTCTCCTTTTCATAGGTTTAGGAGACAACCTATACAAGCCTCACACCTCTTTTAGAATAATCATAGAACTAAAGAAGGAGGAAGAGGACACATAGCACTTTTTCAACACTTTTACAACTCAAAATCTCAAAAGTTTTGTTTACACTTTCTTGCTCTTTCATGTAGGAAAGAGTGGGGTATTTATAAGCCCCAAATGACTTCAAAAATATAGTCAAAAAGTGTCTTATCCCGGGTTTCCAAGGTACTGGCGGTATCACCACTAGTATTGAGCGGTACCATCGCTTGCAGACTGACATTAGGCAGTACCACCACTCAGTCTAGGTGATACAATCACTTGATAGAGCCTCAGAGACTAGGCTCTAGCGGTACCATCACTTGATAGGGCGGTAATTCGAGCCCAATTGGCCCTATTTGAGTTAGTAGGATTTCTCCCAAAACTAACTCAAATTGAAACCCTAACTATGATAATTAAGGCTAAACAATTACAATGCAAGCAATCCTAGTTGTCCGACATGTCAATTGTTCATCCGAACTCCCAGCGAAACTTCTGGCGCACTCCCAGCGAGCTTTTGACATATCGTCCGAACCTTTGGTGTATCCCTTGATTCTTCTAGCCGATGTCTAATCTTTGACCCCTGCCCAACATTTGATTATTTTTAATTGTTTGCCTTTTCACGATTGTAGTTAGTCCTGTATCACTTTTCTCAACACATGGAATAGATCATTAATTCATCAATTGATTTCATCATCAAAATCCGAGATTCAACAATCTCCTAATTTTTTATGATGACAACCAATTGACGAGAGAGTTAACCTTAACTCTCCTTATCTATATGACATATTAAGATAAAGTAAACTTGTATTCGAAAGGAATCATAACCTTTGAATTCAAGTGAAATAATTTCAATCATAGTAATCAAATGCAATATATCATATCAAAATTTCATACTTTGTGCATCATTATAGTTTCAAATTATTAAAATGTAACATGCACAATTTCAAAACATTACAATTCATCATTACTTCATGCATGATACCAAAAATAATTCAACATCGCTTTGGGCATAACATACATGATATCAAAACATTAAAATTTTAACCATTTATCATTTCATGCATGATACCAAAATTAACATTATTTTGGGCATGATATCATTCATCATTTCATGATACCAAATAGGGCATAACATACATAATATCAAAACATTAAAATTTTAACCATTTATCACTTCATGCATGATACCAAAATTAACATTATTTTGGGCATGATACCATTCAGCAAAATTTTTGCTTCTTGAGATGTGCAAAATAGTAACTTTTGCTTCTTGATATGGGCAAGCAAGCACTTCTCTTTAGATGTGCAAGTACTTTTTATTCTCTTGAGATATGTAAGTTAGCATTTTTGCTTTGTCCCCTTTGTCATAAAAATGAGAAGAAGAAGAAGGGAGTAATTCATTCATCACATAATGAAAAGAATCAAGTCATAAGTTCCAAAAGTCTATGAATCAAAGTTTTACTTTTGTGAATAGAAAGAGGAAGGAATCATAGGAAATAATCATCACATAAAAGATCAAGTATACCAAAAGTCCATGAATCAAATCTCTTCTTTTGTACATTGCAAGAAGAAGGAATGATAGGAAATGATCTCAATTTAAAAAGAAAACTCAAGTTATAAAAACTGAGAAATCCGAAAAATGTATAAGAGGAATTCATGCAATAGGAAGATTTAACATGCCTAATTCTTTTCTAATAAAATCAAATTATTCTTCATTCAATAGTTTTCTAAAAATATCAGCTAATTGATGTTTTGTATCAATAAATTCTAAATATATATCATGGTTATTAATATGATCTCTAATAAAATAATGTCTAATGTCAATATGTTTAGTTCTAGATTATTAAATGAGATTTTTTATTAAACATATTGCACTAGTATTATCGTATTTTATAGGAATATGTTTCAAATATAGTCCATAATCTTCTAAAATATTTTTCATCTAAATAACTTGTATACAACATACACCTGCTGCTACATATTCAACCTCGACTATAGATAATGCAATTGAACTTTGTTTCTTAGAAAACTAAGAAACAAGTGAATAACCTAAGAGTTGAAATATTCAAGATGTGTTTTTCCTATCTATTCTATATCCAGCAAAATCAACATCGGCATAAGCAATCAATTTAAGATTTTTAATTTTTGGATACCATAATCCTAGATTAGGTGTTCCTTTTAAGTATCTAAAAATCCTTTTAAAAATCCTTTTAAGTGAGATTGCTTAGGATTAGATTGAAATTTAGCACATAGTCTAGCACTAAACATAATATTAAGTCTAGTTGTTGTGAGGTATAGTAAACTACCTATCATACCCTTATAAGTCTTTTAATCAAAACATTCTTTATTAATGTCCATATCTAATTTTGTAGAAGTACTCATTGGTGTATTAATAGCCTTAACACTATCCATATTAAATTATTTTAATATATCTAATACATACTTAGTTTAACTAACAAAAGTTCTATCACTAAGTTGTTTGATTTGTAAACCTAGAAGAAAGGTTAATTCCTCCATTAAACTTATTTCAAATTTTTGGCTCATGCTATTGGCAAAAGATTCATATAAAGACTCATTTGAAGATCTGAAAATGATATCATCATTATAAATTTGAATAATGAGAAAATTATTTATTTCTAAAATATTTAACAAATAATGTAGTATCGACCTTGCCTTTTATAAAATTATTTTGAACAAGGAAAGAACTAAGCCTCTCATACCAAGCTCTAGGGGTTTGTTTTAACCTATAGAGAGCCTTAGATAACTTAAAAACATGATTAGGAAAGAGTGCATTTTCAAATCCGGGTGGTTCAATATAAACTTCTTCGAAAATAAAGTCATTAAGAAAAATACTTTTAACATCAATTTAAAATAACTTAAAATTATTACAACTAGCATAAGCAAGGAGAATCCTTATGGCTTCAAGTCTAGCCACAGGAGCAAAGGTTTCTTCATAATCAATACTTTCTTCTTGGTTGAAACCTTTGGCCACTAATCTACCCTTGTTTCTAACCACGATACCAAGTTTATCTTGTTTATTTTTAAAGACCCATTTAGTACCAATTACTAAATGGTCACTAGGTCTAGGAATAAGCTTTTACACCTCATTTTTCTTAAATTGATTTAACTCCTCTTGCATTGCAATAACCCACGAATCATCTTTTACGGCTTTACCATTGTATTTTAGTTCAATTTGAGATAAAAAGGCTGCATTCGCACAAAAATTTTTAAAAGAAGAACGAGTTTGAACACCTTTTGATGTATTCCTAATGATTAGCTCCTTAGGATGAGTATCTATATACTTTTATTCCTTAGGTAAGGATTATTTGGAAGAAGATGCATTTAAGTTGCTTGGGAGAAGAGTCTTTATTCAAATTTAAAGCATCAAAATCAAAATCAAAATCATCATCAAAATTATTTTTCTTAAATTCGGGAAGCTCATTAAAAATAACATGAATAGATTCCTCTATATCCAAGGTTCTTTTATTAAAGACGCGAAAGGCTTTAGAAAGAGAGGAATAACCGAGAAAATTACCTTCATCGGATTTTGCATCAAATTTTCCTAAGATATCTTTTTCATTTAAAATAAAATATTTATAACTAAAATCTTTAAAATATTAAATATTGGGTCTTTTGTTGTTCCGTAATTCATAGGGAGTTTTGAAAAGTAATGGTCTTACAAGAACCCTATTAATAACATAGCATGTTGTATTAATGGCTTCGACCCAAAAATATTTGGGTAGGTTATGTTCGTTTAATATGGTTCTTGTTATATCTTGTAAGCTCCTATTTTTTCTCTCAACTACCCCATTTTATTATTAATTTCTTGGAGTAGAGAAATTATGGTTGTACCCATTTGACTCATAAAAATTTTGAAAATCACAGTTTTGAAACTCACCATCATGATCACTACAAATATATGAAATCATAAAACCTTTTTCATTTTGAACAAGTTTATAAAATTTTAAAAAATATTTAAAGCAATCATTTTCGTTTGTCAAAAAGTATGTCCAAGTATATCTACTATAATCATCAACTATTACAAAAGCGTATTTACTACCTCCTAGACTTATTGTATCAATTGGTCCAAATAAATCCATATAGACCAATTGTAGTAGTCTAGAGGTGCTTCTTTGATTCTTTGATTTGAATCTACTTTTTATTTATTTTCCTAGTTGGCATGCATCACAAACTTTGTCTTTGACAAACTTAATGCTAGGCATTCCTCTTATAAGTTCTCTAATTAAAATTTGAGAGATTAGTTTCATGCTAATATGATCTAATCTCCTATGCCAAAGTCATGAATCATTGTTTAAATCCAAAAAAATTATAAAAATCATCAATATCAATAGTATACACATTATTATTTTTTAAGGCAATCATAGATATATTTTTGTGTGGTATTTAATTATACAAGTATTAGATTCAAATTTGATAATATCTCCTTTATCACATAATTAACTAATGTTTAGTATATTATATTTTAAACCATCTACTAATAACACATCTTCAATTAAAAGGTTTGACTTATTACCTATGGTTCATTTGCCAATAATTTTTCCTTTGTTGTTGTCTCTAAAGATAACATGCCTTTTGTCTTAGCTAGTGAGCTTAGAGAAGTGTGTTGGATCTCCGTCCATGTGTCTTGAGCATCCACTATCAAGATATCATCTCTTGCTCTTAGCTTTTAACTGTAAACATATCTAGAAGAAAGGAGGTTTTTTTTCTGGTATCTATTTAACTTTGGGTCCCTCATTAATAGGTCTACCTATTTTAACTATTGTCGTTGAATTATTTAAGGTTCCTTTAGGAACCCAAACTAATTTGTGTGGACTATACTTTTAAAAGAACATCTATAGGCATAATATCCATATTTTTCATAAAAATTATATTTATCTCTAGGTGAGACATGCAATGTAGATCCTTTAATGAAGATAGTTGGCTTTTGTTGAGTATTACTCATGAAGCTAATTCCTTTCTTTCTATAAATATGACTCTTATTTAGCAAGGATCATGTTTAGAGATTTACATATCATGAAGCTAATTCATCATAAGATAAAGAAGATTCGTTTGAGTTACATATCTCGTTGCAAAATGTCATTAATATTAGGATCAAGAGCACTAAGAGGGGGGGGGGTGAATTAGTGCAGTGGAAATCTTTCGACGATTAAAACTTCGTTCGTTCGATAAAGATGATTTCGGTGTAAAAGCCGATTCTTACTTTAACTTAAGATTAAGCGAGATGACGTTAAAGTAAATCTATGAAGGCAGTTTGCAGTTATGATAGAAATCAGAATGTAAGCGCAAATTGAAATACGACGTTCGTACGATAAAACCGGTTTACGTCTAAATGTAGATTCTGAAAATACTGAGCTTTGAAATATGTTTTGTAAATGCGCAGAAGACAGTTTGCAGTTATGATGGGAATCAGAATATAAGCGCAAACTAAAATATGATGTTCGTACGAGAAAGCCGATTTACGTCTAAACGCAGAATGCAGTAAGCTTGATCGTAAAAGCGCAGAATGCAGTAAAAGCGCAGAAGACAGTTTGCAGTTATGATGGGAATCAGAATATAAGCACAAACTGAAATACGATGTTCGTACGAGAAAGCCGATTTACGTCTAAACGCAGAATGCAGTAAGATTGATCGTAAAAGCGTAGAATGCAGTAAAAGCGCAGAA